>JAAAKG020204984.1:0-23144 GCA_010014905.2 Druon quercuslanigerum
AAAAATCGCGAATTCGAAAACTCTTGAATTATAATAATTCTCGAATTGAAAAAGTATCGTATGATAAAATTCGCCCAATTGACCGAAAACCACTCTAACGAATGATTAATTGACCGAAAACCACTTCAACGAATACCGAATTATTCGAAAACAGTCCAAGCGAAGATTCATTTTCCGAAAGTCCATTCCACTGAAAGCTCAAACATCCGAAAGCCAAACCCTGCGAAGGCTCAGTTCACCGAAAAATCAGTTCAGCGATAGGTGAGATATCCGAAAACAATTGAAGAGAAAGTTCAAATATACGAAAATATAAAAACTATCTATTTGCATCCAGACAGACGCTCAACAACAAGTAAAACGCTCTCCCTTCTCCACCACCCATCCTTCTTTACTACATTTCCAGGACTCCGAATCCCCCTTCATTAAGAAAACATTGAAAATGCTTCCAAAACCCTGATCACACTTTCTATTGCTATTAAGCTCTCCCCCATTCAACCCAGTTTCCCTCTGAAAACAATCCTCACTGATGAAAAAATTTACTTGTTCATTTAATCAGTCAACAATGTGCCAAACATTCATGCTTAAACCTTGCATCCACACAGGCAGTGCGAATCGCAATCGTTTATTACAAAACCTAGGACAGACCCTCCCAACCCCGTCAGTACTTTCATATAATTTTCTGCTTTTAAAACCAAAACGCACCACGGACTTCAACAGACATATCAGTCACCCTTAACCTATTAATCCCTTCAATTTCCCTGATTGAAGTAGAAAGGTACACCCTCAGAGCATCACTTTAGCTGAACTTCCCCCACCTAACTTCATCAATAATACCCTTTGCAAAGCACTCCAAAAATGTAGAAGAGACAAGGCGCCAATTGTTTTACGAAAATAGGGAAATGAATACTTCCAAACAAAACAAATGTAAGTACTATCCCAAAGTATATCTACGACGCTCCACCCTCCCAAGATTCCAGATTAAAATATTGCATTTTGGAAAAAAATGAACCCCAACCAAACAGACATCAAACCAAAAAGATTAACCCCCCACCGAAAAATATCATTCCTCAATACAATACACATGAACCCGGAACAAAACAGTTCAATTATCAATTAAAAACGATGCATTTCCAACGAAATAGGACAATTTCGAACTAAAAAAGATCAATTTTCAACCAAGAAAGCACCAGTCAAATTTTCAGTTTAAAAAACGACACTATCTAATATTAATATGGAAACAGATAGTTATGATGAATAAAAAATTGTTTGAACAAAATATTTTTAATATATTAAATTAAATTTTAACACACTCAAAGGTTAAAGTGGACAGAAATTAAAAAAATTAATAAAAAACTCAATTTCTTGCACCATTCAAAGATAATATTATTAACGATGAAAATAAATTGTTTGGGCCATTATTTTCGTTAAAATTATTAAACAATAGTTCACCCTAATTGAAAATTTGACAAAATGCAAAAAACAATAATAAGTTGTATTACAAGTTTATTTAAACACCTAGTTATAACAACATTTCTTTACGGGCACTTCTAAGTATAATTTTTTTAAACGAAAGAAAGAGGTTTATTTTTTCGTGCATATTTAAACCACCCTAATTAGGATACTCTTAACTACCATTATAAAAATTTGATTTCAGTTAAAAAAATTAGGTAAAAAGTAGTTTTTATTTTTCAATTTGAAGTGAGAGAAATAGAACGAATACTGAAAATAAAATAAATTTTTATCAAGTTCCCACCACCCTTCGGGTCAGGTCAGTCACGATCGAAGGCTCGAGGATTCGAGAGAGCTTCTGTCAATTAATTCGAGACCATCGATGAATATCGAATGAACCATTCGACGAATTCATTTCATAGCCTTGAACAGACAGAAATGGATTTTGACCACTTAATCACGAATTCACGGATTTACGATTATTATTAACCCGCGGGTTGCGAATAGCAAACTGAGGGCGTCGCTATTGCCGAACAATAAAATCGTGTTCGGTCGCTTTTGTAAAAATTATTAGCAGCGATTTATGATGCTTTCGTGAGAATATTATGCACCAAGTTAGGTATGAGTACAGTAGTGTGGTCCATAAATGCGGCGGATTTTTTTTTCAAATTTTTACTCATATCGCCCAAAAATTTGTTGACTGGACATAAAAATAAATCTTTTTACATTTTCATAAAACTAAAAATTATCAGAATTATAGCATTTGAAAAATTTCAAAAAACACGAAAATTAGCATTTGAAGCGGAATAAAGCACTATATAAAAAATAAGGAGAAGAAAAATTTTACTTTCTACAAAAACTAAAAAATTATCACAACAGCTTCTTGAATGAAACTTCTTTGTTAAAAATTAAACTATATATTTGCAAAATGAAATATTCTGTTATAAATTTGGTTTAGTCGTTGTTAAAAATAACAAATATTTTTTAGTAAACTATCATGTTTAGTTGAAAATTCATATTTTTGAGTTTAATTCACCTGTGTAAAAATTTATTTTTTAGGTTTTTCAAGCCAAATAACGCACAATATGAAGAATATTCAAAAATGACATTTTTCAGTCAAACTGTGCAAAATACGGTATAAGATGGGTAGAAAAAAATTGTCCACTCGAAAAAAATATAAAAATTTGTTACCAATCACTTTTTGATTGGATGGGTAGATTTCGCTTTAATCGTTGGAAAAGATCATTAGTAGCAAAAAAAATTCTGCCCGCTGTGTATCGGCCCATCCTCATCAAAACTTTTGTCTTTTAATTGTTTTTTCTTCTCGTATCAGGGGTTTTAAAAATTAAATTTGTTATGTTTTTAATACTATTTTTTAAAGATTAAAGATAAAAACAGAAGAATCAAAAAATTATTCATGAAAAATTACTCAATTTTATATTCTCACCCGAGAAGGTATTAGATTTATCTAATATTTGACCTGCAAAATAGAAAATTCAAATTTTGACAGCATAAATAGAAAATTATCTTTTTCGCTCGATATCCTTATATTTAGTTGAAATTTTTAGTAGCTTGCTAAAAAATTAAACTTCTTTGTTGAAAACTAAACTATATATTTGTAAATTGAAATATTCTGTTATAAATTAGTTTTTAGTTGTTGTTGAAAATAACTAATATTTAAAAAAAATTATTATGTTCAGTTGAAAATTCATATTTTTGAGTTCAATTCAAATGCTTCAAAATTAATTTTTTTATGTTCTTCTAGCCTAATAACGCAAAATATGAAAAATATTCAAAAATTACATTTTTCGGTCAAACTATGCAAAATAAGGTAAAAGATAAGCCGAAAAAAATTGTTTACTTGCAAAAGATATAAAGATTTGTTACCAATCATTTTTTAATTGGATGGGTAGTTTTCGCTTTAATCGTCAAATTGTCAAATTATTGAATTTTTATCAATAAAAATTGAACACCTATTATTCTCAGAAAAAATTCGATTGAGTTCAAGAAATATTAAGAACTTTTAAGAAAATGCAAAATAAATTAAAAATTTGAAGTTATTTCAAATTATTTAGACGAAGTTCCTACGTGCACCGACAAAATCCAGCTATTCGTACACAAATTTTAGAGCCAATAGCCCGCGGCCTGATTTAAAATCAAATATAGGTTTTTGCAGATCTAGGACAAAAAATTTAGAATCTTTTTTAGAATGTTGAAAGGCTTCAGTATAATAGAAAGAATTTAATAGAAAAACTAAAAAAGATTTATCAATTTGAAAAATTAATTTAAAGAGACTATTTAAAAAGATTTTTAAAATTATTTAAAACGAATTAGGATAATTTTGAGGAAATTTTTTTAATTTGGCAGGATAAAAAAAAAATTAAAGGAATGAGTCAAATAATTTTTGAAGACCTCAACTTTTGAAAAGATTTCAACTGCTTCAAAATTTATTTTTTTAAGTTTTTCTAGCCTAATAACGCAAAATATGAAAAATATTCAAAAATTACATTTTTCTGTCAAACTATGCAAAATACTGTAAAAGATTAGTCGAAAAAATTGCTTACTCGCAAAAGATATAAAGAATTGTTACCAATCACTTTTTGATTGGATGGGTAGTTTTCGCTTTAATCGTCAAATTGTCAAATTATTGAATTTTTATAAATAAAAATTGAACACATATTATTTTTAGAACAAATTAGAGTGAGGTAAATAAATATTTCAAGATTTTGAAATAAAATTTTAAAGCATCTGTAGAATTTTCAAACCATTTAATATAAGAATAAATTTTAATTTTAGAAGTCTTAGTAGCTTCCATTTTACACATATAAATTACTGAGCGTTTCCATAAAAAGTTTGTAATTTTAAAAAACTTTTGAACTTTAGTTTTAAAAGTTTAAAATTCAAGAGTTCCACTTTGAATATTCTGTTATTTGCAATTAAATTTCATTGCTTAAAATGAAACAATTTTCTGCTTCAGAGTTCGATTTTTAAATTGCATTGACAGTGAAAAATTTTTGCGAACCGGGAATTTTTTTCTTTCATTAAAACAGAACCGACTCACCGACACGCTACGTTTGCATGTACTTCTCCCAGATGGGAAAGTGGCCACCAAATCAGGGCAAACTCCTTTACTGCCGAAGTCATTTTGATATTATCAGTTTAATATTCATTATTTAAAACAACTGAGACTGTATTTTTCTGGCCACATATTTGATGCGCCAACAGAGACATCTTTAGTTGTCCCGGAGAATGAAATTATTCTATGACGTCATATAATACCCTCAAAAATAATTTAATAATTTATCATTAATAATTATATTATATTTGTTTAAATTTTTTTAAATTATATTATATTGTAATGTTATAATTTTACAACATTGATATAGATCCTCTCTGAATTGTAATTGTGAACAGAAAAATTTATATGTTATTCTGTCGGGTTGCTTTGCATGTTGACGGAGTTTACTAATAGAATACATAATGTTCATAATAAAGATTTTATTTACCTTCCATTTCACTAAAAGCTAAATGTCTACTAACCGGGATATTGCCGGCAATTAACATAAAACCGCTAATACGAATTGTTAACCGGGAATCGAATTTAGAGCTTTCTAAAATGTATTTTCCATTAATCGTGGCAAAAATACAAATACATTAAAGAGTTATAGATAAATATGATAAGAGAAATATCCAGAAATTGTAACATTTAAAAAATCATGAACATTGTAAGTTATTAATAGATTTAATGCCTTCAAGATGATTCACTATGATAAAAGAGTTATTTTAGGTTTTATCCTGTACAAAAATACGAATTTGGCCCACGTTTCATGAACATTGCAATTCATCTCTTTAGGGCTGACCTGACACTGAGGTATCAGGTTACGTTGTTCTTATGTATACTCTCTACGATGCCTGTGATTGGCCAGAATGCCCCACCGTGGAGACAGGACGCACCTGATTACCAATCAAGTCTAATTTAAAAATCCGGAAGGACGGAAAGCGAAATCGGATTAATATTATAACCGTTGTGACAATTGATGGCATTAGGGAGAGCGGTGAGCCAACGTACAAAGTAACAGTAGAGTAAAGTCAGTCTAAAACATTTCACGCAATCAGCACTAGTACATTTGTGTACTATTTTTTTGCGTGTACTATTTGCGTGAAATGTTTTAGACTGACTTTACTCTCATGTTACTTTGTACGTTGGCTCGCCGCTCTCCCTAATGACATTAATTGTGACAACGGTTATAATATTAATCCGATTTCCCTTTCCTTCCTCCCGGATTTCTACATAAGACTTGATTGGTCAATCAGGTACGTCCTGTCTCCACGGTAGGGCATTCTGGCCAATCACAGGCATGGTAGAGACTATACGTAAGAACAACGTAACCTGATACCTCAGTGTCAGGTCAGCACTGAAGAGGTGAATTGCAGTGTTGTACATTATATCGAAACAGGGCATAACATTTTATTTGATAAAAGAACCGTCATCGCAAAAACAAACAATATGTTTTCAAGAAAACATACAGAAGCAATCGAAATCTTAAAGCACCCTATTAACATCAATACGGACAATAGTTATAATACCAATCCGATTTGGCTTTCAGACCTCCCGGATTTTTAAATAAGAATTGATTGGCCAATCAGGTGCGCCCTGTCTCCATGGCGAGGCGCATTGGCCAATGACAGAACACGTAGAGAGTATACATAAGAAAAACGTAACCTGATACCTCAGTGTCAGGTCAACCATGAAGAATTGAACTGCACTGTTCACGAAATGTCGGAAAAATTCGTAGTTTTGTACACGATTGACACCCGAAATATCTCTTTTATCATTATGAGATATATTTAACAATAAACAAAAAGAAAGTTGGAAATGGTTTGTTGGCGGACCAAATATGTGGCCAGAAAAATTAAAGTTCTTAAATGCCCGAGAATTTATTTTGAGGAAACGCTTTCGAGAATATGCTCAGCATGAACGCACAAAGAGATAATTTATAGAGCATTTAAGATAATTTAATACAATTATTTTTTAAACAATATATATCATGAATAATACATATATTTTTACAAAAACATTCTAGAGTAAAATAAAGATAAACTCTTTTGAATTCGAGAGTTGCTATTTAGTTGAAATATAATCTCTTTTGGTTGAGGATTCGAACAAATTTTTGTAAAAATTTATCTTTTTGTGTTAAATTCAACTAATTTTGTTATAAAATTAAAATAATTGTTGGTTTAAATATAAAATATCACGTTTAGCGTAAAAAATTCAACTTTTTTATTTGAAAATTTAACTACTTAGTTGGAACTTTGTTAAAAGTTTATTTATTCGGTTGAGGATTTATTATTTTAGTCGACAAACCGTTTTTGTAAAAAGTTTAATTTTTTTTGTTGCAAATTATGATTCCTATGTAAATATTAATAGTTTTAACTGCAAATTTCTTTTTCACATGTGTGATTGAAATTTTTTTTTCTTCAGTAAAAAATTCAAATATTTGGATTGAAATTCCTGTATTTTATTAAAAATTCAAATTAGTAGGAGGATATTCAATCTTCTTGGTGACTAATTCATCGTTTTGATTGAAAATTATTTTAAAAATGGAAAAATTTGGTCGCAAATTCATTCGCATTGTGAAAAATTGATCTGCTTTGGTACAAATTTTATCTTATTGATTGCAAATTACTTTTTTATGCAAATTTAATTATTCTTTTTTTAGTTAAAAATTTTTCCTTTTTTATCTTCGTGGTAAAAATTAATTTCTTTTTTTGAGAATTTAACTATTTTGTTAGAAATTTGTTTCCTTTTTGGTTGAAAATTTATTTTACTAATTGATAATTTAAGTATATATTATTTTTGCTAGAAAGGTAAACTTACCTCTTTAGAAATAAATGTAATCTTTTTTCTATAAACATTTCTATTTTGTAGAAAATTTAACAATTTTATTTTTATGATAAGAATTTGTTTGTTTGTTAGGAAAAAATTAATTTTTTAGCTTTATCCAAGTTTTCTTAAAAATTAATATTTTTAGTTAAAAACTAAATAATATTGCTTTTTGTTAAAAATTTACTTTTCTGACTGAAAATTGAACAATTCTAGGTTTGTTTTCTGAATTTATATTTTTTAGTTGAAAATTAATATATTTTATTGAAACTGTATATTTTTTCGTAGAAACTTTACCTTTAGGGTTTAAAATAGAATTATTTGTTGATAATTCATTCTTTCTAGTTAAAATTTGATTTTTTTAATTAAAAACTTAATTATTCTACTTTTAGTTAATAAAAATACTTTTTTTGTTAAACATGCGTTCTATTTTTTTTGTTCTAATTTTTGTTCTAATTTTTTTTCCTAATTTTCGCTGAAAATTAATACTTTTCAGATAAAAATTCAACTTTTTGTTAAAAAAATCATATGTTTGGTTAAAGATTCCTCAGTTTAGTTAAAAAAATTCCTTCCTCAGGCTCAAAATTCAGCTTCTTAATTTGAAAACTCAACTAAAAAGTGTTTAAAATGTACGGAGAAACAAAAATATTTTGCATTAATATTATTAATCTTTCAGGTGTATGGTTGGTTTTACGCCTAGAGAAATTTAGCGAATTTTACTATTATGCGAATAATATGTTTTCCTTTATTTCGACTTATTTTATTATTTAAATTTACCGCCCTTTTCAATTTAAAGCAATACATTTTCCCGGGAAATTTAAATAACAGTAAGAAAAATACATGAGAGTCGGAGTACTGTGGATGAAACAACGACTTGTCCGTTAAGAGGGCGCATGCGTCGAGGCTCCGACGCCACATATTTCGCGCGTCAAAATTTAAAAGCGTTAAAAGAGAACTTAAAAATTGCATGGAAAAAATTGAGCTTTCAAGCAGACATTAGTAAAACTCAAGAATATAGAGGCAAGACATTCATTGCAGGGACTGGATCTTATATAAAAGCAAAATATAATGAAAGTCGCTTCTGTTGGAGCGTCAAAGTAGGGTCTATATTTCTTCTCGGGAATAGCTTAATAAATTTTTTTTTTTAAACGTGACTAAATTTTATCATTCTGATTAAAAAGACAAATTCAAGTGACACGTCCAGTATTGAATTCATGGAGTAAGCTGACCTACATTGAAGCTTTTCAGAGAGACTTTATTATTCGACCCGTGCCATTAAGTAACGTTTGATATCAGACAGCTCGGCGACCTTTACACGCAATAAAGATGGTTTTCTCGTTTACACACAGATTTTCTCAAAGCGAGAAGAGGACGTTTCTGGTAGAAGAAAATCCTGAAAGGATGAAAGTGAACCAGGAAGAGGACACGTACATTTACCCAGTTTCAATCTAGTATCTGGCTATTTGATCTTCGTACTTTTAGTTTGAATACAAACCGAAGCGACTTTACCTCATGGTCTGTCTGTACGTGACCGGACCGCTGCCATGGAATTCTTTTTTTTTTCCCAGTTTCGTTAGGGTCCTTCCACAAACTGTATATGACGTGGAATGAAGAAACCAGCTTCAAAACCAAAAATGAGTTTAGAAAAACTAAATCTAAAGAAAGCGATGACTTTAGGTTTTTTTTTACGACTTATAAAACAAAATTTAACAAATTCTGAAAAAACAATTGTTCCGTGACTGTTTCGTTCGTTTTCGCCAACTTCTCGCTGTGAAAATGATCGCCTAACCAACTGTTTTTGTGAAAATCGATTGTCTTAAAAACAGAAGCGATTTTGACCGAGAACCAAGAAGCCTCGGTTTTAAAGTTTAAAATACTCAAACAGCACGTACGCGTCATAATAAAAATTATATAATCTCTTTATACGTTAAACGATATTTGTAATTTGTTTAACAAAACAAGATAATAATTATGTTAAAATATAAACGTCATTCTAATGATTTTCAAGAAGAAAATTGATTTTCAAAAAAATTGTTCAGTTTTCAACCTAACTGATAAATTTTTAACTAAAATGATAAATCTAGTTAACAAAAATAATTTGCAACCAAATATTAATTTTTAGGTTGACTTTTAAACCAAATAGAAATGAGTTTTCAACCAAGAAGATTAATTTCTACCGAAAAAGATAAATTATGAACTATGAAAGACAATTTTTTATCATCAATTTTAATAATTAAATTCCTAGTCCAAAAATGAATATTTAAGCAAAGATATGAATTTTTATCTGTAATCCTGTAATATTAAACTAAAATAAATAGTCACATTTTTAGTTAAAAAAAAGAGAATAATAATTCAAGCCCCCCAAAAAAAAACTCAACAAAATATTTAAATTTTCGTTAAAAAATTACTTTTATCTAAGGAAAAAACAATTGTTCTATCAACATATCTCATAGTTTAAAAAAAAAGAATTTTTAAGTAAAATAATGAATCTTCAAATAACAAAAAAATTTAATTTTCCATAAAAGAGTTTAAATTTTAGCCTAAAAGATGAATTTTTAACTAAAAGGATGAACCTTGAACTGCAATATTTAAATCATTATTCAAAAAGAAAAATTTTCAAAGAACACAATGAAGTTTTGAAAGAAATAGTTGGACTTTCAAGAATAAAAAATATTTACCAAAAAATATCAATTTTTTTAAAACAAAACTTAAATAATTTAATTTGAAGTTTACAAAAATTAATGTGCCAGCAAAAAAGACTTTTTAACTTAAACTATGAAATATATAATTAAAGAAAAATTAATACATGTTCATATCAAAAAAATATATTTAAAAAGATGGTTACATTTTCAAACAAAGTGACGATTTTCCAAATAAATCGTAAATTTTTCTCTGGAATTGTTGACTTTTAAACCAAAATTTTGAATTTTCAATTAAAATCTTGAATCTGTAACTAAAATAATTGAATTTCCGATTAGCGGGATAAATTTTTAACTAAAAAAGGTAATTTTTTATTCAAAAATGAAATAATTAAATTCCTAGTCCAAAAATAAATATTCAAGCAAAGATATAAATTTTTACCTGTAATTCTGTAATATTGAACTGGAATAAATAGTCACATTTTCAGTTAAAAAAAGAGAATAATAATTCAAGCCCCCCCAAAAAAAAAAAGAAATTTTCAACAAAATATTTAAATTTTCGTTAAAAAATTACTTTTCACCTAAGGAAAAAACAAGTGTTTATTAAAAAATCTTATAGTTTAAAAAAAAATAATTTTTAAGTAAAATAATGAATCTTCAAAATAACATAAAAATTTTATTTTTTATAAAAGAGTTTAAAAAATATCAATTTTTAACCAAAACATAAATAATTTAATTGTAATTTTACAAAAATTAATGTGCCACTAAAAATTAATTTGCAATTTAAACTATGGAATGTTTAATTTTAACTAAAATATTATTATTTAAAAATTTTAAATAAATATCTGAATTGTTCACTAGCAAGATAAATTTTCAACAAGAAAAATTCATTTTTACACAAAAAAAATGAATTTTCAACTAAAAAAGAGATTTTTTCATCCAAAAATTAAATAATTAAATTGTTAGTCCAAAAATAAAATAAGCGAGCAAACAGGTAAATTGTTATATTTCATTCTGTAATATTCAACTGAAATAAATAGCAATATTTTCAGTTTAAAAAAGAGAATAATAAGTCAACAAAAAATAAACAAATTTTGAACAAAATAGTTAATTTTTTGGCAAGGAGTTCCTTTTCATTAAAAGAAAAAACAAGTTTTCTATCAAATAGCTCTTATAGAAAAAAATATTTTTTCAACTAAAATGATGAATCGTCAAAAAAAATTAATTTTTGATAAATAGTTTAATTTTTAACCTATAAGATGAATTTTTTAACTAAAATGATAAATCTTGTTTAATGATATTTGTGGATTCTAAACCTAATATTTTAATTTTAAGTTTCAATTAACAAAGACAAATTTTTATTAAAATTGTGGAATTTAGAAGAAGAAATGATTAACTTTAAACCAAAAATCGAGATTAAAATTTTCAGTTGAATGAATTAATTTTCAATCCAATAGAAGTAAATTCTTGGTTTTTAGAAGGAATTAAAAATTATTATAAATAAATTAAAAGCATTATTTAGTATTTAGAAAAAAAATATTCTTATGACTGTAAAAAATTCTGAAAAATCCTAATTTGTGATTTTTGTCCGTAATAACAATTAAATAAGAAACATCTATCTAGAATCGAGTGGTAATCAATCAAGGTAATTATATTTTAATTGTGTAGTAATGCGAATTTTTTATTTAAAAGCGAAATTTTAATTAATGCTAGTCAAGAACAAACGAAAAATTGATTTTTCCAAATTTAAACCAAAGCTCGAATTAAAAAAAAAATTAATTGAATGTTAAAGTTTGCATTTCTAACCAAGCAGTTCAATTTTTAAGTCAAACAAAAATTGAACAAAATAGTCGATTTTTTCAAGGGAAAAACGATTTTTTTTAAATAATTGCATTTAAATAATTATTTTTGGACCAAAAAGGTAACTATGGAAAAATCTAAAAATAAAAAAGATAAATGTTAATTCCAATTGTTTAATATGAAACAATAAATATTGATTTTTTACTAGAAACATTAATTTCCTACCGAAAAAGATCGATTTTAAATCAAAAATATAGTTTAGCAGCCCAAAAAGATCAATTTAAATTTTTTTTAAATAATAATTTTTAACAAAGTAATTCGAATTTTCAACCAAGTAGTTCAATCTGCAGAAAAAATATAAAATAGTAAACAAATAGTTAACTTTTTTATCAAAAATACAAATATTCATCAAAACGGTTGGGTAGAAAACCCAACTGTTAAATTTTTAAGTCAGAAAGAAGAATTTTTTTTAAATAGTTGAATTATTATTTCACAGTAAATTAATTTTTAATAGAAAAGTTAATTTACAACCAAATAGTTTTAAAAATGAATTGAAATGAAATTTTTTGAGTATCTGGGCAAATTGTAAACAATTTTTTCATAGGGAATTCAAAGAGCATATTTAAAAACATTACAAATTTTTTAAATAATTTTCCATAAATTATGAAAAAGAGTTTAAAAGATTTTCAAGCGAAATTTTATCATTACACGCCATTTTAGATCAAATTTAAGTAAGTTTCACAGACACTCAGAATTTTTGAAACTATTCAAACAATAAATATTGGATTATAAAATATTTATTGAATCTTGTAAGTTTTCAGGAAAATAAAAAGTTCTTCAGGTTCAAGGAAGCAAATAATATGATTTTTCATTTTTAAAACCTAATTTTACAAGAATATTTTTTAAAAAAATTTTAAGATATTATAAAAGATTTCAAATATTTTCAATGAAGAATCTGAAAGAGTTCATTATATTTCGAAAAAAAATAAAAGATTTTATAGCCAAATGTTTTACTTTGATCAGATTAAAATTTTTTTGAAAGTCAAAATTGAGAAAATGTAGGTTTTTTTATAGAAATTTAATACAAAACATTTAGATGTTTTAAGCAATTTTAACAACTTTTCGATAAATTAAACAAGTTTTCTGAAAATTTCTAAAAATATTTTGAAGAATTTAAGAGTTTTTGGATATAATTAAAATATATAAAAATTTGGAAGCATTTCTAAAAGTTTATGAAATATTTTTGATTTCTTTAAACTTCCTGAATTCGTGAATATCTTTTAAAAAGGTTTTAATTTTTCCTAATATTTTTGTACAACACTTTATAATATTTTTTATGATCTTCAAGATTTTTTTCTGAGAGATGTGAAATGTTCAAAAATCTTTTCGAATTTTCTCAAGAATATTATTATATAAAACTGATATTTTTGTGTATGTGATCTTCGTGCTTTTACTTTGAATACGAAAAGGAACGACTACCTCATGGCCTGTTTGTACGTGACCTGATCTCTGGCCTAGAATTTTCCCTGTCTCTACTATCGTTACTAAAGGTTAAAAAATCACTCTTAAAAAAAAAATTCGAACGAAAAATCTTTGCCTTCTACTCCACGCGATGGCTGAGATTGGGGCTAAACGATCCCAATTGTTCTGATCAGGAACTACTTTGATTCCATGAAGTGAAGTTTGAAAGCAGGAAAAGCCGGGAGAGAAAGAGAAAGAGAAGAAAGTAAACCTTCCCTGATCTCACCAATATCCCGGATTCTACGGATTTGTTCCTAGTTCTAGAAAAGTAGGAACAGATATCCTAGATGTACTCCTGGAATCGAAATATACATTTTTCTATTCCAAATCATTTTTTATTGATAATTTATTTTTATGTCAGAGAATGTTTTTTTAATAGTTTCTTTGATATTATATTTTCTAACAAAATTCTACCAAACAAAAATTGGTAACATTTTCAACCAAAATGTAGAATTGAATCACAAAAGTTTTGGTTTTTGATGAAGGGCTTTTCCATTAAGCTACTAGAGAGATCAAGCGCAAAATTCTTTTCCATAAATGCACTTATTATTATTATTTATTGCTTAGAGAACTTTTAATTCGTAACTGCATCTTGTATGTAATGACTCTTGATCTCTTTAGTAGCTTAATGGAAAAACACCCGACCGGCTATTGTAAGTTCTGTGATTTGAATCCCATCGGAGCGAAAAAGCAAGATCTTTAAAAAAAAATTATTTGTAAAATTTTTAATTTATTGCTGCATCTAGTCTCTAAAGTTTTTCGGACTTTCCGTTACACTCTGATAATAATAGAGATTATATAGAAAATTTGGCCTGAGAACCTAGTATAATAATGCGTGTATTTCTGAAAAACGATTCTTCTCTCTAGTAGCTTAATGGGAAAGCACGCGACGGGCTATCAGAAGTTATGTGGTAAGATTTTCAGTGGAGTGAAATAGGAAGATCCTTTTTCAGGAAAAAATTGATTTCAAGTATTTTTAATTCAGAGATCCATCTAGTGTGTAAATACGTTAAGAAACTCTTTCATTCTCTGATGGAAATACAGATTTCATGAGAAATTTCACCTTTAACACTTGAAAAAGGATTCTTTTCTCGATCCCTCTAGTAGCTTAATGGAAAATCACACGATTTCTGCAAAAGGATTCTTTTCTCGATCCCTCTAGTAGCTTAATGAAAAATGCGTGTATTTCTAAAAAAGCGATTCTACTCCCAAACTCTACTGTAGCTTAATGGAAAACACATGACCGGCAATCGGAAGTTCTGTGAGTCAATTTAGATCGGATCGAAAAAGTAAGACGTTTTTAAGAATAAAATTAATTTGAAGAATTTTTAATTTTGAGCTCCATCCAGTTTGTAAATACGTTAAAAATTCTTTCATCCTCTGATGATAATACAGATTCCTTGAGCAATTTCACCTGAAACACCTGGTATATGAACGTGTTCATTTGTAAAGAAGGATTGTTTTCTCGATCCCTCTAGTAGCTTAATGGGGAAGCACCCGACCCTCCTTCTTAAGTTCTGGTGTTCGGTTTATGGCGCAGCGAAAGGGGAAGTTCTTCTACCAGAAAGAAATTTATTTAAAGAGGTTTTAATTTATAGCTATATCTAGTCTGTTAAGTAGTTAAGAGATTCTCTTATTCTCTGATGACCATACAAAACACGTGAGACATTTGACTTGAAACACCTAGCATAATAATACTTGTATTTCTGAAAAAAGATTCTTTTCCAGATTTCTCTAGTAGCTTAATGGGAAACGAAACGACCGGCAATCGGAAGTTCTGTGATTCAATTTCCATCAGAGCGAAAAAGTAAGATCTTTTTAAGAACAAAAATTAATTATAGAATTTTTAATTCATAGTAGATTGTAGAAACATTTTGACCTGAAAAACCTAGCATAATAATGCTTGTTTTTCTGAAAAACGATTTTTCTCTAGATCCCTCTAGTAGCTTAATGAGAAAGCACTTGACGGGCCATCAGATGTTCTGTGATGAGATTCCCAGCGGAGTCGAATGGGAATATCCTTTCCCAGAAAAAAATTCATTTCCGGGATTTTTAATTCAGAGATCCATCTAGTTTGTAAATACGTTAAGAAATTCTTTCATTCTCTGATGGCAATACAGATTCCATGAGAAATTTCACCTAAAACACCTAAAAAAGGATTCTTCTCTCGATCCCTCTAGTAGCTTAATGGAAAAGCACACGATTTCTGGAAAAGGATTCTTTTCTCGAATACCTCTAGTAGCTTAATGAGAAATCGCATGACCGGCAATCAGAATTTCTGTGGTCCGATCTTCAGTGGAACGAAAGGTCCTTTTTAAAGAGAAAAATTATTTTGAAGAATTTTCATATCATAGCTCTTTCTAGTCTGTTAAGTAATTTAAAAATTCAATTATTCTCTGATGATAATGCAGATTCCATAAAATATTGGAATTAAAAGACTTATCATAAGAATGCGTGTATTTATGAAAAAGGATTCTTCTCTCTTTCTCTCTAGTAGCTTAATGGAGAAGCACACGATATCTGAAAAAGGATTCTTTTGTCGATACCTCTAGTAGCTTAATGAGAAATCGCATGACCGGCAATCGGAATTTTTGTGGTCAGATCTGCAGCGGAACGAAAGGTCCTTTTTAAAGAAAAATATTTTGTAAAGAATTTTCATATCATAGCTCTCTCTAGTCTGTAAACTGGTTAAAAAATTCAATTATTATCTGATAATAATGCAGATTCCATAAAATATTGGAATTAAAAGACTTGTCATAAGAATCCGTGTATTTATGAAAAAGGATTCTTCTCTCTTTCTCTCTAGTAGCTTAATGGAAAAGCACACGATTTCTGAAAAAGGATTCTTTTCTTGATACCTCTAGTAGCTTAATAAGAAATCACATAACCAGCATTCGGAATTTCTGTGGTCCGATCTTCAGCGGAATAAAAGGCCCTTTTTAAAGAAAAAATTATTTTAAAGAATTTTCATATCATAGCTCTCTCTAGTCTGTAAACTGGTTTAAAAGTTCAATTATTATCTGATGATAATGCAGATTTCATAAAATATTGGAATTAAAAGACTTGTCATAAGAATGCGTGTATTTATGAAAAAGGATTCTTTTCTCAATACCTCTAGTAGCTTAATGAGAAATCACATGAGCGGCAATCAGAATTTCTGTGGTCCGATCTTCAGCGGAACGAAAGGTCCTTTTTAAAGAGAAAAATTATTTTAAAGAATTTTCATATCATATCTCTCTCTAGCCTGTAAAGTGGTTAAAAAATTCAATTATTATCTGATGATGATACAGATTCCATAAAATATTGGAATTGAAAGACTTATCATAAGAATGCGTGTATTTATGAAAAAGGATTCTTCTCTCTATCTCTCTAGTAGCTTAGTGGGAAAGAACCTGACCCTACATCTTAAGTTCTGATGTTCGATTTCTAGCGGACTGAAACGGGAAGATCTTTTTTTAGAAAGAAGTTAATTTAAAGAAATTTTTATCCATAGCTCCATCTAGTCTGCAAAGTATTTAAGAGATTCTGTTATTTTTTGATAATCATACAGATTACATGAATAATTTGACTTGAAACATCTGGCATAATTATGCGTGTATTTCTTAAAAATTATTCTTCTCACAATCTTTCTAGTGGCTTAATGGGAAAAAATACGACCGCTAATCGGAAGTTATGTGATTCAATTTCCATCGAAGCGAAAAATAAAGATCTAAATAAAAACATTATTTATAGAATTTTTAATTCATAGCTACATATATTCTGTAAACTTTTTAAGACATTCTGCTACTCTGTGACGATAAAACAGATTCTAGAGAAAATTGGACCTGAAAAACCTAGCATAATAATGCGTGTATTTCCTAAAAATGATTCTTTTCACAATCTCTCTAGTAGCTTAATGGGAAAAAACCCGATCGCCAATCGGAAGTTCTGTGGTTCAATTTCCATCAGAGCTATAAATTAAGATCTAAAAAAACAAATTATTTATAGAATTTTTAATTCATAGCTACATCTAGTCTGTAAAGTTTTAATGAAATTCTGTTATTCTCTAATGATAATACAGATTCTTTAGAAAATTTGACCTGAAACACCAAGCACAATAATGCGTGTGTTTCTCACGAACGATTCTTCGCTCAGGCTCTCTAGTAGCTTAATGGGAAAGGAAGCGACGGGCTATCAGAATTTATGCGGTGAGATACTAAGATGAGTGAAATGGGAAGATCCTTTTTCAGAAAAAAATTAGTTTGAAGGATTATCAGTTCAGAGATCCATATAGTCACTAAAGTAGTTAAGAGATTCTGTTATTCTCTGACGATCATACAGAGCACAGGGAAAATTTGACTCGAAACATCTGTCATAATAATACGTGTATTACTGAATAAATATTCTTCTCCCGATCTCTCTATTAGCTTAATTGGAAAACAACCGACAGGAAATCGGAAGTTCTGTGATTTAATTTCCATCAGGGCGAAAAATTAAGATCTTTTTAATAAAAAAAATTATTTATAGCATTTTTAATTCATAGCTACATCTAGTCTGTAAATTTTTTAAGACATTCTGCTACTCTGTGATGATAAGACAGATTCTAGAGAAAATTTGACCTGAAAAACCTAGCATAATAATGCGGGTATTTCTTAAAAATGATTCTTCTCACAATCTCTACAGTAGCTTAATGGAAAAAAACTCGACAGCCAATTGGAAGTTCTGTGATTCAATTTCCATCGTAGCGAAAAAGTAAGATCTTTAAAAAAATTAGTTATAGAATTTTTAATCGATAGCTACATCTAGTCTGTAAAGTTTTTAAAAAATTTTGTTACTCTCTGATGATAATAGAGTTTCTATAAAAAATTTTACCAGAAGCACTGAGGATTATAATGCATGTATTTCTGAAAATCGAATCTTCTCTTAATCCCTCTAGTAGCTTAATGGGAAAGTACATGACGGGCTATCAGAAGCTCTGTGGTGAGATTCCCAGCCGAGTCAAATGGAAATATCCTTATGCAGTAAAAAATAATTTGAAGGGTTTTCAATTCAGAGATCCATCTAGTCTGTAAAGTAGTTAAGAGATTCTGTTATTCTCTTACGATCATACAGATTCCATGAGAAATTTCACCTGAAACACCTGTTATGGTAAAGCGTTTATTTCTGAAAAAAATTAACTTCTTTTCTCGATACCTCTAGTAGCTTAATGAGAAATTTTATGACAGGAAATCGGAACTTCTGTGATCCGACCTTTAGCGGAGCGAAAGGGGATAACGTTTTTAACAAAAAATTATTTTAAAGAATTTTCATCTCATAGCTCTATATAGTCTGTAAAGCCGTTTAAAAATTCTATTATTCTCTGATGGTAATGCAGATTGGGTGAACTATTTGAATTGAAACACCTGTCATAAGAATGCGTGTATTTCTAAAAAAGTATCCTTCTCTCTATCTCTCTAGTAGCTTAATGGAAAAACACCCGACCGTCCATTTTAACATCTGATGTTCGAGGTCTAGCAGACCGAAGCGGGAAGATCTTTTTTAGAAAGAAGTTAATTTAAAGAAATTTTTAGCCATAGATTCATCTAGTCTGCAAATTATTTAAGAGATTCTGTTATTCTCTGATGATCATACAGATTGCATAAATAATTTGACTTAAAGCATCTGGCATAATAATACGTGTATTTCTAAAAAAGAATTTTTCTTTTGATCTCCTTAGTAGCTTAATGGGAAAGCACGCTTCCGGCAATCGGAAGTTCTGTGTTTGGATTCTCAGCGTAGCGGAAGGGGAAACTCTTTTTTTTTTTTAATTAATTTAAAGAATTTTTAATTCATAGCTCATCTAGTCTGTAAAGATGTTAAGAAATTATGGCATTCTCTAAAGATAATACAGATTCCATAAACAAAAAAAGTGTTGGAATACATTAAATTTTAAACGAAATGTATACATTTTTAAAAAATTGTGTGAATTTTAAACTGAAAAGGATCAATTTTCAATTCAATAGTTTATTTAAATTTTCAAACCAAACATAAGATTTAAAAAAAAATTAGTTTAAACTGAAAAATCTACTTTTTAACTCAATAATTTAATTTTCAAACAAAGAGAGAACGTTTCAAATAAAACAATAAATCATTAACTAGAATAGTTAAATTTCTGTCAACAAGATAGTTGAATTTTTATTTTAAAATGATAAATTTTCAGACAAAGATACAAGTTTTTAATAATACAGTACAATTTTCAGTGAAAAAACTATTTTTAGTAAAGCCGAAATTATTAAGAGAGTATTTAAATTCTCAATTAGATATTTGTCTAAATGAGGGACATTAATTTACTATAACAGAAATGAAATTGTAAAATAACATATTTATATTTTCAGGTAAAAAAATTAATTCCCAACAAAAAATACGAATTTAAATTTTCAAACAACGAGATGAATTTAATTTAAGCTCTTTGTATTAAATTTTTTTAAATTGAAAAACTATAATAAGCGGAGCTTTATTGAGATCTTTAAATTTGGAATTTTTACCAAATCAAGCAGAATAATTTTCAATAAGCGTTTCAATAAGCCAACTATTTATAAATAAAATATCACAGAATGTGATATTAAGATGTCATTTCATCGAGAATCCATTAGCGAAAAAAACGTATCAATAATGCAAAATCATACTATTTGTAAATAATTGAACAGTACAATGCTATTAAAATGCATTAATAACTAATAAAATTTTCGATGTTGAATCGAATAGTTCAGGTTAATAATTTTTCTTAAAGAAAAAAAAATGCCTTTGCCCGGATTTGAACTGGCAATGCCAGTATCCTTGACTAGAGGATTGATTACGCTACCGAGGCCGCCGCTCATGGACAGCTGCTTTCCGAGTTCGAATCCTGGCTGAGGCAGATTTTTTTTACAATATTATTGTTATTTCATTGCAATCTAATTATTATTTTTATAGAAAATTGTCAAGCTTTGAATTATATATCTTTAATTATTATTAAGATATGCCAAAAATAATCGCAATACAATAATTGTAACAATGCACAAGAATTATATCTAAAATAGGCACGTTGAAGCGATATTTTTCGACTTGGCTCGAATATCCATTAATATGTGCATATTCCCAATTCTAGTATAAATGGGGCATGTATATGCGCTCATGCACACCACTGCTTCCAATCGCCAGATTTATCACTGTCTCCAATTTCCTATATCTCTGCTTTATATAGTTTGAAAAGAGGGGAAAAAATCATATGCTCATATTTAAGTAATTCAATGTGAAATTAATAAATATAAAATTAACTAATAATATTTCTTTATTTTTTGTATTGTTAAGAATTCGAAAAATTAATCTTTAACGAAATATTTGAATTTGCAAACTAAATGATAAATTTTAAACCAGAAATAGAGCGTTTGAAATTAAAGTTAAATAAATTAATTTGCAAACAAAAAAAAAGAATTTTTTAATGCAATAGTTAAGTTAACAAAAAGGAGATCATTTCTTCACTATTATTAAAAATTATGAATCATAATAGTTAAATTTCCTGATAAAAAAATTAATTTTATACAAAATATTTTTATTTTTTAAATCAATCTTTACCTGAAAAGTGATTACTGTATCCAATTTCTTATACCTATGCTTTATATAATTCAAAAAGACGGACCCAAAATTTTTTACTAATATTTAATTATTATAATACATTAAAATAAAAACCAAAATAAAAAATTTTCAATAAAGAAAATTAATTTTTGAACAAAAACATGCATTATTAAGAACGCACCAAAAATTTCGTAAAACTTTTTAAATATTTTTTTATGAAATATTGAAAAATTCATTTTCAACAAGTAATTTAAATGTGAAAACAAAATGATGAATTTTTATTAGAGAAAATTAGCATTTGACGAAAAACATAAACTACTAAGAAAAAACTTGAATTTCAGACCAAAAAATTCAATTTTTATTTAAAAAAGATAAATTTTTAAGAAAAATATTCTTTTGTAATTAAACCCGATTTTTATCTTGACAGTTAAAATTATAATTAAAGATTAATTATTGATTTTTAACAAAGAAAAGGATTTATTTACCTGAATAGTTAAATTTTTAAACAAAGAGAAAATTTTTTACCTGAAATGATAAATTATTAACTAGACTTGTGGTATTTGCAACCAAAAAAAAAATATAATTTTTACTAAAAACATCAATTTTTACTAAAAATAATAATTTTTTACTAAAATATAGTTATATAGTTCGAAAACGGAGAAAAAGAAAATATTTCATTTTTTATTTTAAAAAGATAAATTTTCAATCAAAGAGATGAAAAAAAAAATTAATATTGGCACCAGAAATAAAAAAGTTTGACTTATAATTAGAAAATTCCATTTTATCTAAAACAACGAATTTTTAACTCAATAGATAAGATTTTATTCCTGATGTTATTCTCTGATGATGATACAGATTCCTTGAAAAAATTGAATTGAAACAGATGGATGAAAAATGCATAAAACCATTTTAATAATAAATGAGGAAAACTCTTTTTAATAGAAAATTAACCTTCTTAGCTTAAAATTTATAGCATGTTAAAAATTTTTACGTTGAAATATCGACTATTACATTTTGTGATCAGAATTCAAAATGTTTTGAATGAATATTTAATTAAACGTTGAAAAGTTCGACGCTTTTGTTAAAAATTAATTTCGTTAGTAGAATATTTATTATTTAAATTAAAAATTTAACTGTTTGGATAAAAAGAGAGCAATTTTATTGTAATTTTCTTTTTATTTTCACATTAAAGTGAATTTTTTTATTAACATTGAACTATTTCGGTAGAAACTTGAATTATTTTGTAGTAGATTCATCCTATTAAATGTTGATTTACCTATGTTATTTAAAATTTATTTATTTTAGTTTAATTTAGGTGGTCGAAAATTAGTATTCTTTCTTGTTGAAAATTAATTTTGTAAACCGAAAATGTAAGTTACAGTTTTGGATGAAGGCTTATGTTTTTTTGTTGTTGAAAATTCATCTATTTTCGTAGGAAATTCAACTATTTTTTTTTGGGTGAAAAATGTGTGCAGTTTGTAAAAAAGTCGTCTTTTTGAGTATATAATCAATATTCGTTTAAAAAAAAACTTAATCTTAGAATGTTGATTTAACTATTTTGATAAAAATTTGTCTTTTTTCATTCAATCAAACAATTCAAAATTTTGTTGCTGTTAAGCATTAATTATTTAAACTGATAATGTAAGGATTCTATTTTTCGATGTAGTTTTTTTTTTAATTCACTATTTGGTTCCAAGTTAAATTATTTTGGTGGACAGATAAATTATTTTTCTAGACGATTAAACTATTTTTGTCTAAAATTCAAATATTTGATTAAAAATTAAACTACTGTTCAAAAAAATCCACAAATTCGTAGAAAATTCTCTTTTTTGTTCAATCTGTATAGTATCTAGTGGAAAAATTTTGTGTAATATATTGTTCAAAATTCCTATTTTTTAGGAAAAAATCAAAATGAATTATTCTTGATGAGTATCGGTGGGGGTTTTAAATTCAAATATTTTGTTGAGTTATGCTTTTTTAATAGAAAATTTACCTGTTTTTTGGAAATCTGGCCTGTTTGCTTAAAAAGTTATACAGTCATACACGAAATAAAAAATATTAAATCTTCATTGAGAACTTTTTTTTTATTGAGAACTGAGCTACACTTGGTTGAAAATTTAACTACTTTGTTAAAAATGTGAATTTTTTGCTGGAAATAAAACTATTTCTTAAAATTTTTCTATTTTTAGGTCGTTACATGGGGGGAGGGGGAGGGGATTATTGTTGTTAACGGGGGCTAGAGTAATGTGGGGGGGGAGGAGAAAACCTTAAATTAGTAA
>JAAAKG020204995.1:0-23139 GCA_010014905.2 Druon quercuslanigerum
GCCTCAAGCTGAATATTTGATCTGTACATGACCTTCCTGGCATAAACCCACTTTGGACTTCCCAAATCTTTTCTTCTATTACTTTCATTACCCTACGAATGAGTATCTTTGAGTATATTTTACTTACGGTACTTAATAAGCTGATCCCTCTGTGTACAAAATCCACAAAATAGAGTTTTTAGAGCATTTTCAAAAAAAATCGCCATAATTTGTTGACAAAAGAAACTTTGTCAACAAATTTAAACAATTTATTCTTGCCTATATCAATATTATCTCAGAAAAGGGTGTCACAGTTTTCCCGAATTTTTCAACTTTTCTATTAGGGCGAGGCAATTAAATTAAATTAAATTAAAAACTCAATTAAATCCAACAAAAACAACTATATATTTAAAAATTTTATTATTGATTATAAAAAATATTTTTTAAAAATGATACTAGAAATTTGCAGTTTTTTCTCGATTTTTCACTTAGAGCGAGGTAATAATTAATATAATTGTTTAAAAAAATATTATTGTTTTTAAATATCCTCTCCTATAGCAATGCTAGATAATTCTGGGTTTTTATATATTTTTTTACTTTTTGTCAACTTTTCACTTAGAGCGATGTAATAATTAAAACAATTTAACAAATGTAACTGTTTAAAGAAAATATTATTTACAACTATATTAATGCTAGATATTTGCGGACTTCTCTGAAAATTTTAACTAGGGAATTTTGGTTAGGAACAAGTCATAAATATTAACATTAATATCAATTTAAAAAACAGGCTCCTAGTAACTACTT
Organism: Druon quercuslanigerum; assembly: GCA_010014905.2. Lineage (NCBI taxonomy): Eukaryota > Metazoa > Arthropoda > Insecta > Hymenoptera > Cynipidae > Druon > Druon quercuslanigerum. The sequence goes on from JAAAKG020204995.1 coordinate 784, forward strand.
CAAGAAAAAATTACATTTAATATGATCCATATAAAAAATTTGAATAATATTTCAAACTTCTGTTTTATTTAAGAAAAGTATCTTCAGAAAAAAGAAAGAGATTCCTTAAAAAATGACTATCTTTAATGTTTATTTATTATTTTTAAAAAACCAAAGCTGACTTAAAATTTTCAAAAAAATCGCAACTTTGCTGTAACTAAAAAATTAAAAATAAGTTGAAAATTTCGAGAAAAAAACAGTGAGTTTCTAGCTCTATTCTAAAATAAAAATGCTAAAAACAATAATACATTCTTTTTAAATTTATTTAATCATGTAATTATTTGTAGAAAGTATTAATTTATGCATAAGAAAAAATTTGTATTTAAAAAATCACAGAAGACATAATTAGCGCCATGAATGAGCAAAACACATTTTTTGTGTGGATTCGAGCAAATTATATTTTTCTATACTTATAGCGTTTGATCTAATTTTTTAATATTTATGTGTCTTTTTTTTTTAAATATCTTTAAAATTCGCATGCGACTTTGTTTTGCAATTTCGTGCAAGCAATGTAATTTTTTTTAGCACTTTTGGTTGATTAAGGGGCTGCTATATATTATAAATTTGTTTAATAAATCACGATAAAATCTACATAAATAACTCAAATATTAATTTTCTTGCAGATTTCGAGAAAAAATGTACAAAATCGAAAGACGCAGTGGAATCAAATGAGAAATCAAAACCAGATCATCAACAAGCTTCCAGCGACTGCTAATTACTATACAGTATTAAGAACGATTCATTTATTTACAAATTAGATAAATATAATAAACTTTGTGAATGTTTAACAATACATACATACGAGCAACTTCCGTTTAAATTTCTTTTTAAATTTAAATCTTGTCATATTCTCGTCGCATTCTTTTCCTTCAGTTCGGATAAGGACCTCGGCTCGTGGATGAAAACCATACATTCAATTCCCTAAAAATGTAGACAAGAATTGAAAATTATGAATTGCTAATAGCGTTTTCAACTTGCTTTTCTGATCGAATTTTAATACTCCACAAATATTGCCCAACCATACCACTTTTTCAAGCATCAACATTTTTTTCTTATCGGACAATTTCTTTTTTTTTTCATTATCTTCAGTTCAAGAATTTCAGAACACTAAAAAACATGCTCTTGCGATTATTATTTTTCTTTCTAACATAAGTTTTTAAACTAATATCAAAACAATTTTTGTATTTCATAACATCTATTATTTAAAATAACAGAAATAAAATTTTCAACAAAATAGATAAATTTTTAATTAAATAGTTGAATTTTAACCAAATATTGAATTTTCAACAAAAAGAATGAATTTTCAACCAAGGAAATTATTTTCTATAAAAAATGACGAACTTCAAGCAAAAGAGTTATATTTTGAAATAAAATGCTGAATCTTTACAAAAATGAATTTTTAATCAAGTAGTTCAATTTTCTAACAAGTAGTTGTATTTTCACCAAAAAAGCATGAATTCTCAACAAAAACAAAATATAATTTTTCAACAGAAAAGGTAAAAATTGATATTTCATTAAAAAAATATTTGACTTTATATCAAAATCAGTTTAAATAACCAAAAGATGCGAATTTTCAACAAAATAATGAATTTCCACCAAGAAGATTAATTTTTTGCCAAAACAGACGAATTTCTGATAAAAATCATTAAATTTTCCCCCGAAGAGATGAATTTCCAACTAAAATGAATAATTTTCAAACAAAAAATGACTTTTTAACCAAAACAAATTAATTTTCAACCAAACAGTTGCATTTTTTTTATCAAAAAAAGATTCAATATCTACGAATTTTCTATCAAATTGTTGAGTTTTTAAGAAAGAAAAATACGAATTTTCTAGAGAAAGTAAAAACTTTAATACGAAAGTATGATTTTTCAACTGAAATATTAATTTTTAATCTAATAATTGAAATTTTACTTATATGGTGAATTTCATGCCTGAATGATATAAACAGAAAAATGTTACTAATTTTTTTTCATTAATAAAAATATCAACTTTCGACAACAAAAATAACTAACATAACAAAAAAAAATGGTTCCAAATTATAAACTGTCTTTTGCATTTAATAAAATAATCAATTTCTATTGAACAACCTTAACATAAACTTAAATTTTTTTATTAAAAATTCTAATTTCCGACAAAAAATAGTAACAAACCCCAAATTTTTTAAAAGATTCAAATTCTTTTTCGATTTTCACTGTGAAACGCCGTAAATATTTTCAAAATTTATGGATCTTTGAAATCTAATAATTCTTAAATAAAACATTTAATTTCCGATGGAAAAAAATGTTTTTAATTTTAAACAAAAATCATTGGATTTAAATCTAATAATTTTTTGTTAGAAATAGTAATTTCAAGTGAAACTGGTGAATTAACACGCCAACATAGCCCAAATTTTTTAGAAAATTGTCAACATTAATTGAAATCTAATGCCTTTTTATTAAATATACTATCATGATTTTTGTCTTCAAATATAAATTTTATGTATAAAATGATAACCTAAAATTGTTAAAACATGATGAACTTTAAATGGCTAATGAGTTTTGTCTAAAAATGACAATTTCCGGTGAAAGCGCTAATAAAACCGAAAAATGTAAATTTGTTTCAAAAATTTTTAATCTTTAAAATCGATTTTCTTTTATTAAAAATTCCCATCTCCAGTGTTTAAAACTAACATAATCTAATAGTGTTCAAAATTGATGTTCTTTAAAAATTGCTCATTTTCGATGAAAAAAACTAACAGAATCTATAATTTTAAGTCTTTTTCGAAGCTTCATGATTTGATACTAAGATAGTTTTTTTCCTAATACTAATTTCCAGCGACAAGTACTAACATAAAACATGTATAATATTTTCAATCATTTATTAGATAATTCGAAAGTTTTCAATTATCCGCGCAGGAGTATTAAAAAGCAAAAATGTTTCTCAATTCGCATAAGGTTTCCAATGTGGATTGTGGATAAATATTAAAAGGGATTATTTATAGATTTAATTTGCAAAATGTCACATTTAAGATATAAACCAACTAGTAATGAAAATATAATTAGGTTTTCAGCAACAATGATTGCGAGATTTTCGACAGAAATTTTTACATCACATTTTTTAGAAAGCGTGTTTTGCGTTACAGTTTTTGCACATTTTAGAAAATGCATAAATTATAACAACCAAAGTTTCTTTATATTTTTTTTGCTGTTCCCTATCAAAAACTGAAAATACAAATTTCCATTATTTTCGAACAGAATTTGTTTTCAACTTTCAAAATTTTAAATTACAAAAAACAAAACGAACAGAAGATATAGACCGATTGAAAAAAGTGTTTGCAAATGAAAAGTTGTTATGGGTTGGCAACTTTATCGCGCAATTAAAATTTAATCAGAAAAAAAGTTGTAAAATGAACCGGTCTAATCGTCAATAAATCGAAAATATAATAAATCACCTGCATCCGTGCAGCTCTCACGAAACCTTCATTCGCAGTGACAGTAATGGTTTCCAAATTTTCTCCAGTCGCAAAAACAACTCTCGATCTGTCTTTAATTTTTCCACCAAGGCTCAACCTCTCAATAATTCTTCCCCTAGGAACATCATCAACGATTCTGGCCCTTTTCATTAATTCTTCCGCTCTTATAATTTCATTTGGTCCACCAATCACATCGATTATATTCATGAAATTATCGTAAGCAGTTTTACATACAACAAGTTCCTTGTCAGCAAAAAGTTTCTCCAGAACTGGTTTCACAGGTCGACTTCTTTCCCATTCGGCTTGAGTTGTTAATAACGGTTCTTTGTAAACAAAATAAGCTTGGCCATTTGTCATGTTCGTTACATAAGCAAGCAGGGTTGAAACATCGAGATTCAATAAGTTTATTTCTGGATCTATTCTATTTAATTCGGGGATTTTAGAGGTTTCGGGTCGAAAATGACCATCGGTTAGGGAATCGTCATCCGTTTCTGAACCTGCAAATAATTCCAGAATATAATTTCAAGGTTACTGCAAACCCTGGAAAAGTCATCAAATTTCAACAAAAAAATTACTTGATTTTTTTATTGTCACCTACTTCAAAGTTTCAATCATTATTTTAGTACTTTATGGCGAATTTAGAATTTGTGAATTGATACGAATGAATTTGTGTACTAATCCCATTCATAACGATTTTTTTATTCAAAAAAATTAATTTGAAGAGAAAATTTACAACAAATTCAAAAAAATTTTTAATTACTTCCCAACATTTCTAAAAATAATGTGGATCATTTCAAAGCCAAATTTTTCAGTTAGCAAAATTACAAAGTTTTATAAAAAATCGGATGAAGTTTAAGAAACATTTAAAAGTTTAAAAAATATTCAAACCTAATGTAAAACAAGAAATCTTTTTTAAAAAGTAAGAAGAGGCTACCATTTTTTAATATTTGGAAATAAATATTTTGAAGTTTCTTAAAGATTTTGACAGGTTTTACGATAACAAAAAAATTTCTTAAAATTGCTAGGAAAATTTGAGCTGCTATTTTTTTTTATATTTGAGTTTGAGAGAAAATTGAAAACGATATTAAAACATCTTAAATAACTTCCTAATATTCGATCAACTTTGAGAGGCTTAAAGTTATAAAAAGATTAAAAATAAATAAAACATGACAATATTTTTTTTAATTAAGAAAAAGCGTACATTTTGAAATATTTAAAAATAATAATTTTGAAGCTTCTTAATGATTTCGACAAGTTTTACAATAATAAAAAAATTTCCAAAAATTGCTGGGGAAATATAAACTGCCTTTTATTTTGAAAACTTAATTTTAGGTGAATATCTAAAAAGACTTAAAACATTTCAAAAGGTATCAAAAATTGTCAAAACAGAATGTGAAAATTTAAAGGCATTTTTTTTATTTTTCAGAATTTATAAACAATTTTGAAAAATTCGAATAATTTAAAAAAATTTATAGAAGTTCTTAATGTTTTGGAATTTATTAACAAATGATTTTAAATTTTAAAATATTTATAAAAATTTGGTAACAAAGAAAATTTTTTGAACATTTTAAACAAATTGTCGAACATTTTTAAGAAGTTTGAAAGGCTTCAAGAAAATGAAAATTTTTTCTTGAGCATACAAAGAAATTTTTTTATGTCTTTTCATTTCGAAAAAATTAATTTTTTAAAGAAAATTTTGAAATGTTTCAAAACATCTCAGAAGATTTCTGCAAATGTCGAAAAAAATCTGGAAGATTTAGGCGTAATTTTTTTAATTTTCAAAAATGTTAGGAATAATTCGAGCCAGCTTAAAAGATCTTTATTTTCAAAACTTCTAAAATTCTTAAATCTCTTTTAAACTGAAATGAATTTTTCCTAAAATTTTGCAATATACTTTGAAATAAAAAAATATATAGATACTTTTTCGATAAATACAAAATCATAAAATATCTTTTTTAATTTTCTCAAGAATTTTACGAAAAAGATATTAATTTCTATAACCTTAAAGAAAAATGAAGAGATTAGCATAAAAAACAAATATGTATTCGTCTTTTTTTGTTTATATTCAAAATCATTTATTCCCTCAAGTGATAATTTGGATGAAAGTTTTTTTTCTTTCTTGACTGCAAAATTGTTTTGTTTGCTCCAAATTGAACTATCTCGTTAAAAATTCGTATTTTGGATTTGACAACTTATCTGCTTGGTTGAAAATTGCACTATTTTTGGAAAATTAATCTTTTTGGGTAAAAAACTAATCTCCTCTGTAAAAAATTCATCTATTTCGTTCAAAATTCATATTTTCGTGTTAAAAAATGGAACTTTTTAAATTAATTTGAGAAGCTCTATATGCAAATGATCTTTCACGTTTTTTGGTGATTCAGAAACTTTTTCCTGTTCAAAATATAAAACTCATCTGCAAAAAATGTAAAAGTTTTCAGAAATGGAAAAAACACATTAATATTTTCAAGAGTTCAAAAAAATTCTCTTAATTTATTTCGAATTTTTGTTTCAAGTTTTCAATTAAGAAAAATTTTATTGTTGATCCATAAAATTAAAAATCTACGCCGCATGCGCGCGCGTAGAGCGTTTTGCTTCTAGTCAATAACTAAAAATCGCATGGCGCCATTTTTGATTAATTCTCGAACCATCTCGAAATTACTTTATACAATTTGAAACTATTGTCCTTGTTTTACGAGAATGAAAAAAATGTCTGAAAATTCCTGGGATAATTAAAATTTATTTTTTATTTAAAATAATAAATTTGAAGAGAAAATTGACAAAGATTTTAAAAACATTTAAAATTATTTAATAAAATTTCGAAAAATAATGTGGACGATTTTAAATCCAAATATTTCAATCAGCAAGATAACAAAGTTTTATAAAAAAAATCGTTTAAGTTTAGGAGACATTAAGAAGTTTTATAAAGATTAAAATTAATTTAAAACATGAAAACACTTTTCAAATGTTAAAAAAAACGCACAGTTTTAAATATTTGGAAATACAAATTTTTATGCTTCCTAAAGTTTTTGAAAGGTTTCACGATAGTAAATTTTTTTTAGAATTAATGGGAAAATTTAAACTGATTTTTTATTTTGAAAAATTAAGTTTAAAAGAAAATTGACAACGACTTCAAAACATCCTCAATTATTTCCTAAAATTTTGAAAAATTAAGTTTATAAGAAAATTGACAACGACTTCAAAACATCCTCAATTATTTCCTAAAATTTTTTTAAGAAGAAAGTAGACGATTTTAAAGCTAATTTTTTAATTAGCGTGATTACCAAGTTTTATACAAAATTCGAGTAATAATAAGACGTATTTAGAAGTTTTAAAAAGATTACAATTAAAAATTCTCAAGACCTTCACAAGTTTAAAAAAAATTTATATTTTTCAATATTTGGAAATAACAGTTTTTAATCTTTATAAGGAGTTTAAAAGATTTCACGATAATAAAAAATATTTCTTAAAATCCATGGGAGAATTTAAACTGATTTAAAACAAATTAATTTTAAGAGAATATTTAAAAACTTTTCATAAGATTTTCAAAGTTATGAAAACAGAATCTGGAATATTTGAATTATCTTTCTATTTTTCAGAATTTTAAGAGAATGTTCGGAAAAATATAAATAATTTTAAAAGCTTTTTACAATGTTTAAATGTTTTGGAAATTATTAAAAGTAATTTGAAATTTGAAAATATTTTTTTAATAAAAAAATGTAAATTTTTGAAGACATTGAAAAAAATGAAGGTTTTTAATAAGTTTGAAAGGCTTCACAACAATATAAAATTTTTCTTAAAATTCTTGATATTTTTATTTTGAAAAATTAATTTTTAAATATATATTTGGCAGATTTTAGGTTAATTTTTTTATTTTGCAAACTTCTAATAGTCCGAAATATATTTTAAATTGTCTCGAATTTTCCCTAAAATTCTGCAAAATCCTGAAAAATGAAAAATGATACTTTTTCGAAATAAATATCTGAAATCTTCAAAAATCATTTTGAATTTTGTCAAGAATCTTACGAAAATGGTATTTCAAAAACCTTAAAAAGGAATGATCATATTGATCAATAGAATAAAAATTTGTATTTGAAATTTTTAATTTTGTAATCAAAACCATTTATCCCTTCCAATTATAATTTGCTTGAAATTTTTTTTGTCTGTACTGATTCAACTGAAATAAAGTATTAGATTGAAAATTCGGTTTTCTGGTTTGGAAATTTATCTATGGTTGACGTCACTATTTCTTTAAGAATTCGCCTTTTTCGTAGAAAATGTATTGGTAATAATAATCTACTTCATTAAAAATTTATATTTTCGTGTTAAACAATTGAAATATTTTGTAGAAAATTGGTCTCTTTTCAAAAAAACTCAATCTTTTTTGGTTCAAAATGCAATTGGTAGAAAATATGTTTTTGATTTTGAAGATTCAGCTATTTTGTTGAAACTTTTTTTTATGAATTCAACAGTTTTTTCTTTGGGACTAAAATCTTTCTAGTTTAAATATAATTTATGTTACCTATAAGTAATATACTCAATTATTAAGGAATAATAATCAAAATTGGAAAATAATGTGAAAAGTTACTTTGCAACTCTTAAAATGAAAAGGTTTTTAACCTTTAAATAAAATTAATGTTCAACTAAACACATGCATTTTCTACTAAAATGATGGAATATTAAACTGAAATAATTACATATAGAGTAAAGAAAACCAATCTTCAGTTAAAGAAAAAACGAATTTTCAACAAGATAGCTCATTTTTCAAACAAAGTGGTGAATTTTTAATTAAAATTATGAATTTCCAACTAAGAAAGATTTTTCAGTCATGAAATAGTAAAAATTGCAAACAAGCTGTTGAATTTTCAAGCGAAAAAAATATTTTTCTAATCTATTAAGTTAAATAACCATAATTTTTTTCAGAAAAATGTCCCATTTTCTAACCAAATATTTTCAAATTAATAAAATTCCTGTTTATTTATCGTAGTGTCTACAGTCTTTTTCCTATTACTTTCTTTTTCTTTTTTTCCACTTAAATACGAACTGAATTAATAGAACCCATTAAGAAAATTTAACTATTTTTGGTTAAAAGTTAATTATTTTCTGTTGAGATCTCTACTCAATAATTATTGGCTATAAATTTATCTTTTTTGGTTCAAAGCTTAATTATTTTGTTATAAAATCAACAATTTTCTCAAAAAGACGTCCATTTTGGTTGAAAATCCAACTGTTTTGTAGAAAATTCATCTACTTGGCTTGAAAATTCAACAATTTCATTAACCTTTTTTTCTTTCTGAACTAACAAATTTTGTTGTTGTTGAAAATTAAATTATTTTGTTGAAAAGTAACTTTTTTGTTCAAATTTATATTTTCGGGTTGTAAATTCATCTGTTTTGGAGAAGACTTGTCTTTTTGGCTTAAAAATTCAACTATTTGGGCAAAATTCAACTGTTTTCTAGAAAAGTCGTTTTTCATTGAAAATTAATTCTCCTTAATGAAAATTTATCTACTCCAATTTTTGGTTAAAAGTTGGCATCCATTGTATAAACTATTTAGTTGAAAATTTACCTAATTTGTTGAAAATTCCTCTTTGTTGGTAGAAAATTGATCTTCTTTGTTGAAAATTCATCTCTTTGGTTAAAAAAATATATTTTTTGTTGAAAATTAATCTTTTCTTTTAAAGATTGAACTGTTTTGTTGAAAACTCATCTTTCTTGTTGAAAATGCAACTGTTTAGTTAAACATTAATATGATTTGGTAGAGGAATAAATTATTTTACTATAAATTCTTTCTTTTTGTACCAAATCAACTATTTTTGAATTTAAATGAAAATCTTTTCATGGATACAATATTACGTATTAAATTTTTCTGTTGAGAATTGCATCGCATAGCGAAGGAGATTAGTGGGAACATAGTGTCTACTGTGTTATTTTTTTTAGTAACAGTGTCAAAATAGTGGCAATAGTGTCGTCAGTCCAAAGCCTGAAGGTTTACCTCCAATTTTTCCAAAAGTATTTCTAGAAACCTGGAAAAGTTATTTAAATTGAAGAAATTGAAGAAATGAAACAATTACCGATAAGATCTTCATCGAGGGAATCCATTCCAGGCATCTTTTCGCCTTCGACTACAATCCCCTTATTTTCCAATTTTTCAGCTAGTGGGATTTCAATTCCATAAGCAAAATGAAAAACAATTTCTGGCGGTCTGTACATGTGCGGATGATTGATAGCGCACTGTAAATAACTATTGGCTTGATCAATAACTGATTTTTGACCATATTCCCCATTTCCTTTTGAAATTAGAGTAAGAGCTCTCGCATTCCTGGCGATGACTTTGATCCACTGTGAACCACCTTTGGTGACGATATCCACCTCGAGCCTGGAATTTTTGTGCTTAAAGGGCTTCAGAACGTGGATTGGATCCTTGGCTGCTAGCAGATAGTCTAGGATTGCATTAAGATGGATGAGATTCGTACTTTGGAGATGTTCTTTCTTTAAGGCTCCCGTTGAGCGTACCTTTGTGAGAAGAGTGTTCAATTTTAAACAAAATTTCTTAGATTAGGTGTAAAAAGGGTTATTTCTTATATATGTCGTAGACGCCTACTGCGCAGCAATTAATGCTGTACAAATGTACTGCACATGTATCATTATTGTATTGCGCATCTAGTTTAATTGATTCTGCTTCATTCTTCAAGAAATAAACAATTCTAAGTTAAACATTCAAAATTAAATTATTCTAAATATTTGTTAGGTTTTCAAAAACTAAAAGAGAATTTTTTGAACTTGGATGGTTAATTTTCTAATTTCAAATTTTGCAATTTTAATACTGTGCGACTATTACTTTGCAATGTTCAATGCAATAATAAAAAATTTTCATGATTTTACAATGCCTAATTTGAAAATCGTTTGCGCTGAAATATCTAAAAATTAAAATGGAGCCATTTCTAATTGGGGCAGTTTACGTACTCCAAATCAGATGTCTACAAAATAATATTACTGATGATGTAATTTTAAAGAAAAATATTATGTTCATAGAAATTATTTTAAACTTACAGGAACATTTATATTAACCATATTGGTAACGGCCATTTTTTCACGTAAACATTTTCTGCAACTCTAACGTTTCTAATTCTGAAAGGAAACTTTATCGACGGCTGAAATCGTTAAAACAATTTTTTTTTTAATTTGTTAATAACAAATAGTTATATATGAAGATTATTTACTTATTTTTAAAATGGGAAACAGTAAAGTTGTTGAAAATGTTCTTTCCAAAAGAATATGCCATGATTTATTAAAATTCAACCAGTTTTTTGAAAATGGTAAGAAGCGACAGTAACAAAAAATTTAATTACAAAAATTATAGTTAAAACAATTATTTTTCCCAAGACATGACTGATAATATAATTTCAATTAATAATTTTAATAATAAATAATTGATAATTTTGACAGTGGAAGGCTTGATGAATAAAACACTCCAAATCGGTTAAAAATTGAAAGATTATATTAAAAAATTAGAGTAATTTAAAATTGGGGAATGAAAATGCTTTAATTTGTACTTTAGTTATGAATACTTAAAAAATATAACATTTTCCAGTTTTTAATGTTTCAATTTTTTAATTTTATAATGAAAGCCAAAATTTCTGTAAAGCGGAAATTAATGAGCGGACATTTTTTAACATTTTAGTTTATCAAAATATTTTATTATTTTTTATGGTGATTTTTAATCTTTTTAATATAAGACTGAAATTTAAATTCTAATCTAGATTTTAGTTATTTAAAAATAAAAAAAAACTTAATTATAAATTAAAATAAAACACAGTTTATATAAAAATTATACAACTCAAGGGTGACCAGGCGCTTTAATTTACGAGAACTTGTCCTCATTTTTATCGCTGTTTTGATTTTCTCATTTTTTTCGCTGTCCTGATTTTTCATGTCGAAACACGAAAATTCGAAATTTTTATTGCGCAGAACTTCATTTGTTTCCTTAATTTCTGAGGGCCAAGTATCATTAGAACTGTTCAATTGAATTTCAAAATCTTCACAAGTCTGACATTTTACTAATATTTAAAAAGAAAAGAAAACATCGAATTTCCTAAAAAATTAGAAGTTATGAAACGTATTTAGAATAATTAACATATTCAAAGATTCAAAATGTCTTTTAAACAAAAAGCAATCTTTTTGTTTGAAACATCAAATATTTTTTTGATAATTCGTATTTTCTCGTCCAACATTCAATTATTTATTCGAGTATTAGGATTTTTGCTGAAAACTCACATTTTTGGTTTGAAAATTCAACTGATTTTTAAAAAACTCGTCTTTTTGGTATAAAAATCCACCTTTTGGATAAACATTTTTTTTATTGACTGAAAAATCATTCTTGATTTATCTTTTGTCGTAGAAAATTCATCTTTTTTCGATAAAAATGCAACTGCTTAGTTGAAAACTAATATTTTTGATGTAGTATTTTTAACTATTTGATTAAAAATTCGTTTTCCTTTCTTCAATTAAATTGTTTTTTTTTATTTAAAATTAAAATCTTTTTTGGTTGAAATCGAAATATCAACTTTAAATTTTTCGTTGAATATTACACATCTTAATTTGAAGTGGAATAATTTTGTTAAAAATTAATTTTTTTTTATTGATGATTCATCATTTTGCCTCAAAAACTTTTTTTTTTGTTAAAAAAGGAACTATTTTGTTAAAAAAAATTAATTTTTAAAGTTAAAATTCAACTATTACATTTTTGGTTTAAAATTGATCTTTTTTAGTCGAAAATTCACGTTTTTTGTTGAAAATTAACTTCTTTGGTTAAAAATTTAAATATTTTGTTGATGATTCGCTTTTTTGTTAAGAATTAATTTTTTCGAACTCAAAATATATTTATTCCATGTTTGGTTGAAAATTGATCTTTTTTCTTGAAAATTCGTCTTGATTTGTAGAAAATTAACCTTCATGGTTGAAAATTCATCGTTACGGTCAAAAATTCAACCATTTGGTTAAAAATTAATTTTTTTATTGAAGATTCACTATTATGGTTGAAAATTTATATTTTTTAGTTGAAAATTCACTTTTTTGTTGAAAACTTATTTTGTTTGGTAAAAAATCAAACTACTTTGTTAAAAATTAGTTTTTTTTTTATTTGTTAAAGATTAAGTTTTATGAAAATTTAACTAATTTGATGGAAATTTGTTTTTTTTTAATAAAAATTTTTTTATACTGTAAATGCAACTATTCATATTCAATTTGAGTTAAAAATGTATATTTTTTAGTTTAAAATTCATTTATTTTGTTTAAAAAAATTTTTTATAGAAAATTCATATTTTTGGTCGAAAATTAAGGTAACTGGTTCACAATTAATTTTTGTATAGAAGATTTATTATTAAAGTAGAAAATTTATTTGTTTAGTTAAAAATTAAACAATGTGATTGAAAAGTCATGCATTTTGTTGAAAATTCGTTTTCTGTCGTGGGATTAATTTTCTTGATGAAAATTTTATCATTCTGGTTAAAAATTAATGTATTTATTTGAAAATTGAACTATTTGCTTGAAATTTTTTTATGGTTAAAAATAATGTATGCATGTATACTGTTGAATATTCGTCTTTTTTGTAGAAGATTAATCTTTATGGTTGAAAACTCATCTTTTTGGTCGAGAATTTCACGACTTGGTTTAAAATTAATTTTTGATTGAGTTTCATTATTAGAGTTAAAAATTATATATTTTTAACTGTAAATATAAATATTCAATTTGGGTTGAACATTTAAATCTTTAGTTTAAACTTCATGTGTTTTGTTGAAAAATCGTATTTTGTGGTAGAAAATGAATCTTATTGGTGGCAAATTGATTTATTTCGATCAGGAAAAGTGAAAGAAAGTTAGGAAATTTCGAAATTATGTCCTGCTTTTCCGATCAAACCGATGGAAGAAGGATCAAACCATTTGATTACTCTGCACAGTCCTTATATTCAATTTTCAAATAATGCTCAAAACGTTCAACGGTTTAAACCCTTCTCAAAGTTTATAGGTTCAAAATGATCAAAAGAATGGAACTTGATTTTAAGGTTATGTTCCTAATACTCACGATCCCAGAAAACAACAAACAAAATGTACAAAGATAAACAAAATTATACGATAAACAAAAATTGGAAATTAAAAAACTCACCTTTTCTAAAAATCGAATCTCTTGCATAAACTTTCTAACGAGCTTTTCAACTCCCTCAACTTTTTCCACGGTATTTAACCTCTCCACTGCTTTTTTCCCCATATTTATTTTTTCTTCGAGGCATTTTATTAACTCCTCTTTATCATCCATATTAAAACTAATTGAAACCAATCAAAACAAACCCTCAATCCTAAATTCTGGGAATTCTGAATCCATTCTGGATTCTGTTTGTGTTCGGTGGTTCGGTCCCCTGCAGTGTTGCGTGCGCACGCATACGGTGCAATCGAGTTTCAGGGGATGGTGAGCAGATGTTTTTTGTTTTGCCGATTTTGCCTACTATAAAATGGAATCAAATGGAAAAAATGAAAATAACGCAGATAGTGTGGAAAAAATGCAATGTGAATTGTGCCATAGGAATCTATCTAAAAAGTTTTCTCTTAAAAGGCACTATTATGAAGTGCATGGTATTGAACAATTAAAAAAAGAGGAAATTGAGGTTAAGTGTCGTTGCATTTGTCATATTTGTGGCAAAGTATTAAGTCGCAAATCAAGTCTCTGGAAGCATTTAAGGAGATTTCATGATGACGCTCTATCGGAGACTTGTTTGTCGTGAGTATTAAAAAATAATTGCAAGAATTTTTACCAAATAAATAATAAATAAGTTTTAAATTAATAGGGTTGTGAAGTTTTGGGATTATTTTATTTATGATATTTACCATATTTATATACACTGATTACGCGATTCACATTAGTCGATCAGTGTATTCCAATCTCAAGAAACTAAAAATACATTTTTTTCCAAAGGCCGTACAATGGGAGGAAAAGCACATTTTTTGGTCAAAAATCGACAGACAGTGCAATTCCTATCGGATTTTTATTTTTATTTTTTAGAATTGCCCGTAAGGCTTCCAGGTATAATATTTAACCGCTATTTTTAAAAATATTTAAAAAAATACACATTTTGACCATTTTTTTCATGAATAGGTTTAATTTATTTTGGAATCAATGCGAAATAGCTTTTAAAAGAATCCTTGCTGTCATATTTTTTATAGTGACCTGATATGTGACAGCAAGGATTTTTTGCTGAAAATGGACAAAAATGTAGTGACCGCCCAATTCTTCATGTATCGTTAATTTTTTTGAATGTTTGAAAAAACTTCTGGTAGCAGTTCACATTGCAAACTTGGTTTTATTTACACAGAAATTATTGGTTCAAGCTTAAACGCATTATCCATAAAAAAGATATGTAATTACATAAAAACAACTTAAACTTCAAATGCATGCATCCATGTTCCCGTAAACCCCACATCTATAAACCCCGAAACCAAAAAGTCCTGACCCAAAATCTAGAAACAAATAAAAACCAATCATCTAATGAATCGGTCAAATGTAGAACTTATGCTTATACATTTCATAACTCATTAACAATAAACCTGCAAACTTTAAACCTAAAATCTTGAAATCTATCAAGTTAAAACGTATAAACCTGAGTTATTTATCTACAACCTATAAGGCACCATAAGGCACTAAACCTATAGACCAAAAACCCTAGATATGTTTGCCCTAATAAGACAAGACCTGAAGGATTTTTTTTTGGATTTGTGATTTATAAATGTGGGGTTTATTTGAACATGGATGCATGAATTTGAAGTTTAAGTTGTTTTTATGTAATTAAATATATTTTTTTATGGATAATGCGTTTAAGCATGAACCAAAAATTGCTGTGTAAATAAAACCAAGTTTGCACAGTGTGAACTTCTACCAGAAGTTTTTCCAAACATTACAAAAAAAAATTTACGATACGTGAAGAATTGGGCGGTCACTAGATTTTTGTACATTTTCGGCAAAAAAATCCTTGCTGTCATATATCAGGCCACCATAAAAAAATATGATAGCGAGAATTCTTTTTAAAGCTATTTCGCATTGGTTCGAAAAAAAATTAAACCTATTCATGAAAAAATGGTCAAAATATGTATTTTCTTATGAAAATCGTTTAAATAATTATTATTTTCTGTCACTATTAAAAATGTGATAGTAAAAAAATTAAGCCTTTCATCATAAAATGGTCAAAATGTGCATTTGTTTATAAAAATTGTTTACATAATTAACATTTTTTGGTCACTATGAAAAACATGATAGCAAGGAGTCTTAGGCTAATCGTTTTAAGTTGTTTGCGTAAAAAATCAAGCCTTTTCATCATAAAATGGGTAAAATGTGAATTTATTTATAAAAATTGTTTATGTAATTAACATTTTTTGGTCACTATGAAAAAATGACAGCAAGGAGTCTTAGGCTAAACATTTTAAGTTGATTCCGTAAAAAAAATCAAGGCTTTTCATCATATAATGGTCAAAATGTGCATTTGTTTATAAAAATTAATTAAATAATTGGCAATCGTTAGCTATTCTTAACTTATTGTAAGCGCACATAATTATCTGAGATACTTTATACAAAAGCTATGGGTCAAAATTAGCTAATCACTGCAAATCACGAAAAAATGACTTTTGCTAATTAATTTGTTTATAACATTATAAAAAATTATTTTTAGTTAGTTTTAACATTGATTTATGACCTTTTTTAAATGAATTTCAAAGTCTTAGAAGAAATTGTATCATGGAAAAGTTTAGCAACAAAAAGTTGTAAGTTTCTTGTTAAATAACAAATTTTTGTTTAATAAAAATAAAAATTGCGCAGGTCATATTATACCTGG
Source organism: Druon quercuslanigerum (assembly GCA_010014905.2). Taxonomy (NCBI): domain Eukaryota; kingdom Metazoa; phylum Arthropoda; class Insecta; order Hymenoptera; family Cynipidae; genus Druon; species Druon quercuslanigerum. Next base: position 17,147 of record JAAAKG020204995.1, read on the forward strand.
AAGCCTCACGGGTAATTCTAAAAAAGAAAAATTAGAATCCGTTAAGACTTGCACTGTCAGTCGATTTTTGTCCAAAAAATGTGCTTTTTCTTCCACTGTGGGCCGGACGGACAGACAGACAGACGTCATTGTAAAAACTTGATTTTCGGATTTAGAGAGCCTCAAAAGGTGGAGATCTGTTAAAAAACTGTGGTGTCCAATGTCGGAAAATTCTAATACTTTCTCAATCATAAATGATGAGAATGTAAAAATAATAATTTTCAAGAAAGTTGTTAAATTTTCAATAAAAAAGCTGAATTCTTAACCATGAAGATTAAAGTTCTCCCATAAAAGATGAATTTTGAACCAAATAGATGAATTTTCGACTAAATTATTTAATTTAAAAGTCAAAAAGACGAATTATCTACAGAAAAAATTGATTTTTTAACTATAATTATGAATCCTTAATAGAAGAAATTAATTTGTGTAAAAATTAGTTCAACTTTAAGTTAAATAATCAACTTTTCAAACAAAAGAGATTGAACAATTGAATTTTTGTATCAAAAAGGACACTTTTTCGACCGAGAAAAACGAATTTTCATCAAAATCATGAATTTTTAATGAAAAAATTGAACTTTCAACTAAAAGCGATGAATTTTTAACAACAAATTGTAAGCATATCCTTATTATTCATAGTTATTTACCGCGGGGACAGATACTGAGAGTTTGGCGTGATTAAAATAAAAAAAGTATTTCACTAGAAATAAAACAACGGATGTGTTCCGAAGTAAAATAATTGATTAACAACGATAATTAAAATAAAATTGGGATTTTTTTCGCAAAACTGGGATTGACAGGCCCCTAAATACTGTGTTTTTAATTCTGTTAAAATTCAAGGGACATTTTGACACCAAAAGGAACAATTTTCAGGGGTCATTTAAAAAAAAAAGTTTTTCGAATCACCCTATTCAAAAAATTTTAATATTAGAAAATGATGTTGCATTCCCCTTTGCACGTAGTTAATACTTTAACAAATAAATGATTTCAATCTTTATTTGACAGGTGTGATGAGAAGTTTCCTGACCCGAAGTCTCTCTACAGACACAATCGAGATAAGCACGACGAATTTTTACACGATGAGGATGAGAATATTGTAAAAAACGAGGAATGCACACTCTGTGGTGGTAGTTTCAGCAGGAAAAGTAACCTAAATAGGCACATGCGAATGGCTCACAATCTTGTGTTTTTAAAACTTCGTACGATAATGTGTCCTTTGTGTGATACAGGATTTCAAAACGTATCCACCTTATATGGCCACATTCAAGAAGAACACGATGTGCAACTGGAAAGGGAGACTAAAATTTTCGACTCTATTGACGGTACTTATTGTCATATAAAAACTAATTTTATTGATTTAAATATTCCTATTTTACCGCCGTACCATTCTTAGAGGCATATGAATATCCCCAAATTATATTTTCTCTGATGATTATGTTACCAGGGTGGTAACATGGCCGGGAATTTACTTCTGATCGCAGTAAAATTCAAGTTTTCATTATTTAACTCATTTTTGTCAATTTAGAAAAGTGATTTATACTTTATCTACAGTTGTAGGTCATATAAGTGTGTTTATTAGGCTGCTAATTCATTTAATTATTTTAAAATTAAGTTACTTGTTTAAAAGGTAAACTCACTTATTAAAAAAATTAATCTCTGGTTGAAGATGTAACTACTTTGTTGAAAATCAAATTATACAATTAAACTATTTTTCTGAAAATACGTTGTTTTTTTGTAAAGAAATAGATTTTTAAAGAGAAAATTGAACTATTCTATTTTTAGTTGAAAATGTAATTTATCCCTCTTTTTTAGTTGTTATTTTTGTCTCTAATGAGCCGAAAATTAAGGTAGTTTGCAAGTTTCTTTTTTATTGTAAATCTTTTTTAGCATAAACCATTTTTTCATACGAAAATATATTTCATTTCCATCTTAAATTAAACATTTATCTTTTTTTCAATGAAATTTCAACTACTTGTTTGAAAATGTATGTACTTTGTGGAAAATTCGTCTTTTTGATAGAAAATGAGTCTTTGTGGCTTAAAAATTCGTTTGGTTGCAAATTAATTTGTTCAACTGAAAATTCAACTGTTTCATTTTTAGTTGAAAATTGAATTTTCGTAGTTCATAATTAACCAATTGAAATGAAAAATGATCCTTCTTAATATAAAATTCAACTATATTGTTGAAAAAATAAGTATTTTGTTCAAAAAATCGATTTTTTTGTAGCAAATTATATTTTTCTTTGAAATTTAATCTTCCTGTCTAAAAATCCTTCTTTCCTGTTAAAAATTTAAGTATTCTAGTTAAATATTCATAATTTTAGTTAAAATGCATCTTTTAGGTTGTTAAACTCTTTTATCAAAAATTCTTACAAAATTTTAATTATTCAAAACTTTTTTTTGTTGAAAATTCATACTTTTGGTCATAGATTGAATTATTTCATTAAAATACTCATCATCTGAGTTTAAAAGTTGATCTTTTAGGTTGGAAATACAAGTGCTCGGTTAAAAGTTAAACTCTTTTGTTAATTTTTTTTGTTGAGATTTATAATTTTAATTAAAAATGCATTTCTTGGGTAGAGAAATTAGCAATTTGTTTTCTATTTGTATGAAAGAGAATTCTTCCAAAAATTTAACTTTTGTTGAAAATTTGTTTCCTTTTTGGTTGAAAATTATTTTGTTTTTAACTGAAAAGTAAACTATTATACCAGTTACATATACCATAATATTAATTAAAAAGTCATTTCTTTGGTTAGGAATTCATTTTTGGACTTAAAATTTAATTTTTGGTTGAAAAAAGTTATTTTTCAGTTGAAAATTCGTTTTTTTTTGGTTTAAAAATTAAATTATTGGTTAAAAAATCGTCTTCATTTAATAAAAATTCAACCATTTCGTTAAAAAACTCATACTTTTTTAAATTGTATTTTTAATAAAAAAAATCTTTTTGTTTGAAAATTAACCTTTGTGGTTGAAAGTTCAAGTATTTCAGTTAAATATTTATTATTTTATTTGAAAATATATCTTTTTGGTTTAAAATTCAACTATTATAAATAATTTTTCTAACTGAAAATTTAACTACCTTTTTTGTTGAAAATTGCTATTTTTTTATTAAAAGGATCATTAGAATGATTATGAATATTTTACTCCAAATTGGCGCGGAAAATTGAAAAACTTGATCGGTACATGTGCCGGAATTTGGAATCGACCCCCTCGCTACCCAGATTACAAAAGATCGAGTGACCAGCATTTTTAAATAGATTTTACATAAAATCTTATAAGATTTGAGAACTTTGTGTATGATATGCAAAAGTTTCTTTATTATAGCGATAAAATTCCAGTAAATTTAATATGAATGACGCCAATTTTTTCATTTACTTAAGATTCCTAAAATAGTTTTATTTTTATATCAAATTTTTATTTTTAACGTCCAAGAGAAAGAAAAATGTAACACTTATGTGCATGATGACACTGAGAGAATTAAAGATCTATAATGTAACATTGTATTTAATCAAGACATACGCATGCCATTGTATTTTAATTTATATTTACATGAATACAAAAAAATATGATTATAAATGGTATTTCTACAAGCAATAAAAAAAAACATTTTTTCATATTTTTATATTGCATTATTGACATTTAAATAACAATTTTTGAAAACCAAAAATTACCACAAATGGTTCATTTTTGCTAGTTCTAATAAAATTTATTATTTATCAAGACGAATACGTCTTAAAAAGAAAAACGGAAAAGTCTGGACATTACAGGGTATTTAAATCAGTTTTTCTTCGAATCACCCTACCAATTTTACGTTGCTTTCAGAATGTTCCCCTAATATAACTATTTGATTAAAGTTTAAAGATTTTAGCTATTCGTGAATAGCAACAGAAAAACTTTTGTAGTACAAGGTACAACTACTCTTTTAAAAATGCATTTTTTTTTCTTTGATCATTCATCATCTTAATCGAAACACCTTTTTCAAGATTGAAGTACTTTTTTAATTTTTTTAACTTAAAAATTTAACTTTTTCATGTTTGGTTGAAAATTTATCTTCGTTAGTTAAAAATTCAACTTTTTGGTTGGAAATTTCTAGAAAAATTTTTTTTCCAAGAAAATTTCTATTTCTTTTTGGTTGAAATTTTTTTCTTAGTTAAAAATTTATGTGTTTTGTTGCAAAATCGTATTTTTTGGTAGAAAATTAATTTTATGTTTAAAAATTCATTTTATTTGTTAAAAATGTAAGTATTCCAGTTAAATGTTACTAATTTTAGTTAAAAATTTATCTTCTTTGTTGAAAATGTACCTATTTCCTTTGAAGGTTCATCATTTTAATTGAAAATTCATCATTTTCGTTAAAAAAATTTTTTTTCAAATTCAAATTCAAATATTCCATTCTTGGTTGAAAGTTTATCTTATTTAGTTAGAAATTTAATTGTTTCGTCGAAAATTCATCTATTTTAAAAATTCGATCACTGAATTTTAAGTATGAGAAGATCAAATAAAATGTTCTTGTTAATTATTATTTTTTTATTACTTTTATTTTATTCAAATTCATGGACTTCAGAGACAATTTCAAGAAATGATTCTTTATATTTTTAGTATTATTTAATTATATTCTTAATAATTTTTAAATATATATCTTAAATATTCTTAAATATTTAAGAATATTTTGTAATATAATTTGTTAAAGCTTTCTTAATTAATAGTAATAAGAATCTTTAAAAAAACAACTTATTTATAATAAACTCTCTGGAATTGCCAGAGCATTTTTCCCAGGATTTAAGTAGACACACTGCTAAATAACTTTTTGAGAATCGATTTAACGATATTTGTTTTCTGATTTCAGATTTTATAGCATGGAAAAGCCACATCGAAAGAGAAGACAATTCTTTCTTTGTCAAGGAAAGGACTTTCAAAAACAGGATATTTTACCAATGTCACAGGTCCGGGTCTTCTAGGGCAAGAGGCACAGGGAAGAAGTCTAAAGCAATGTCTTACAAAACGGGTAGGAGATGTCCTGCTAGAATTGTAGCTACAAATGTTGAAGGTCGCATTACCGTGGACTTTCTTAGAACACATTTGGGACACACCCAGAATGTTCGGTCTCTGCGTCTGACGAAAGAAGAAAGAGACGAGCTAGCAATGAAAATCAAAATGGGCGTGAGTTTTGATCAAATTTTAGGTGATATCAAAGAATCAGTGGCATTCGAGACAAATATTCGTCGCTTTCATTTGGTGAAGAAACGAGACCTGTACAATATTGTAAGGGACTACCACTTGAAGAAGGAGATTTCACTAAAAACTGATGAATTCCAGAAGCAGAAGATTGACGTTCAGGAATCTTCAGGAGAGTTGGTTCACGAAAAAGAAAAAAGTAGTTCCCTATCGATTGCGACTAGTGTCACGGGACTGTTGAGCTTTGCATTAGAGATTGTCAACTCTACCACAAATGAAGGATTGTTGAAAGCGATTCCGCACCTGAAAGATGTCATAGAGATTTTAAAACAGAACCAATTTGACTCTGAAAGTTCACACCTTAGGCCGTATTTCTCAAACTTGCCTAACTCTCCTAGCCAAAAGGATGAGAAACAGCAGACAATCAACTCGCAATCGGTGAAAAAGAAAGAAAGATTGTATAGCTGCAGATTGTCGGAAGCAACCGAAAGGCAAAATGCAAACCAAGTAGCAATAGGTGATGATGAGCTATCTAGTCAAGTTGCATTTACGGACTTTGATCATTTTTCCCATGAAGAAATAGTAAGTAGTGGCATCTCCAACGCATGGGAAAGTCGAATGTGGAACTGAAAAACTTCGAGAAATAGTATAATACTGATACTATTCCATATTTTTTTTTATGATATTTAATTTACTGACTCACAAAACCCACAATAAGTAGGTACATTTTATACCTATTACTAGTCTGTGAGTCATAAAAAGCATATAAAAATACTAAATATA
>JAAAKG020205006.1:0-23138 GCA_010014905.2 Druon quercuslanigerum
GACGGGTGGTCTTGGCGGTCGGATTCGTCGGTCGAGTCAGTGTGGTCGGGTACTGGGGAACTTCGGGCAACGCGGACGTCTCACGGGAAGCCTGACGGTATTCAGGCTTCCGTGACGGGTGGTCCTGGCGGTCGAATTCGCCGGTCGAGTCGGTTACTGGGAGACTACGGGTAAAGCAGGAGCGGGGCCAGGAGACAGGAATGCTGCCGCGGGTAGGTCGGTCAGGGGCACCTGACGCCGACGTACCCTCGCCATGATGGGTGGTCGTAGGAGCGCCAGTCGGTCACCAATCGAGTCGGTTCCGGGGAAAGGGCATCAGGAAGTCGGCCGTGGGTAGGTCGGTCAGGGGCACCTGACGCCGACGTGCACTTGCCTCGATGGGTGGTCATAGGAGCGCCAGTCGGCCACCAATCGAGTCGGTTCCGGGGAAAGGGGATCAGGAAGTCGGCCGCGAGTACGGCGGTCAGGGCCACCTGCCACCGACGTACCCTTGCCTCGATGGGTGGTCGTAGGAGCGTCAGTCGGCCACCAATCGAGTCGGTTCCGGGGAAAGGGGATCAGGAGGGTGACGGAGGTTACCTGGTCGCCTACTGGGAATGCAGGACGGCAAGAGGAACGTTGGCTCGTTGCATGTCCTTTTTATAATTCCGTCGCGTCTGGTGGTCTGGTGGGATGCGCCGGCGCACAGTTCGGTCTGGGTAAAAGCGGAGATAGTCGGGCTGAGTGAAACGATGAACTTTGGACCTCTGGACAGTCGTGCCGTGTGCAAGTGATGACTCACGGTCCAAAGTTCGCCCACCTATACACTCGAATCCACACATACCAATACGCTCGGGTACAGGCCTATATGTAGCGAGCCGGGGTTTGGCTCGTTACAACGTTAATTTTCAAGAGTACTTAAAAAAATACGTGAAATATTTTTCAGGGACTTTCAGCCCCCCAACCCAAGACCCCAAGCATTCCACGCCTCCACATTATGCTTTCTTCATTGTGCTTAATATGAATTAAGATAATTTTGAGATAGAAAAAATTTGAGTCCTGCTATCTAGAAAGCAAAAAGATAAGCGAAAGAAATTACGTGTCTATAATTTGTTCTCGCTAATTCGTTGAATCTAACTTTATTTAATTAAAATTAAAACTATTCTTGGTAGCAATGTTAATTGTTAGATATTTCCGTGAGGATTCCTGTTTTTAGTTAAAAGTTGAACTACTATGTTGAATATTCTTTTTTATTGTCCTTTGGTTGAATATTTATCATTCTAGTTAAAAATTCATCTCTGCCATTGGAGATTTTCTTTTTCTCTAACAATGGTTTTTTTCACTGATAATTTCAACATTTCGTTTTAAAAAAATGATCTTTATGAGTGGAAAAAAACGATTTATTTTAAAGTTTATCTGTTTTAGGCGATAATTCAATTAATATTGTTTTGTTTAAAGATTTATTATTTGACTTAAAAGTTTATCTCTTTGGCTACAAATTCAACTAGTTTGTTAGGAATTTTGATTCTCTTTATTAATCGTAAATTTGTATACCTGAAAATGTAACCTTGCACTTCAATTTATTTTTAAACTTAGTGTTTGAAATTCAGATATTAATTTTTTTTTTTAAGAAGGGTTACAGCCAATAACAAAAATATGAAAAACTCTCAGAACTGTGGTATACAAGGTATTTTCTATTTGTGATTTCAGCTGAGAAAGCTTTTAAGTGAAGAGACCTGGTCACGGTACGAAGAGGAGGTGCGATCGGAAAAAGATCCCTGGAATGAGGAGACATGGCCCTGTTGCGAAGAGGAGGCGCGGTAGGAGAAAGATCCCTGGCATAAAGAGACCTGGTCCTGGTGGGAAGAGGAGATGCGGAAAGAGAAAAATCCCTGGCATGAGCAGATATGGCCCTGTTGTGAAAAGAAAGCACGGTAGGAGAAAGATCCCTGGCACGAGGAGACATGGTGGCAGGAGAACCATTTCTTTCAGAAGAATAAGAAGTACCTTGACCAGTAAAACCGGAGAGAGTGTCGCCATTGGGTAAACAGTAGAAAGGTAAACTCAACTCTGGAACAAGAACCAAAGTACTAAATCTTTGCAATGATTTAAATTGGTTATTGAAAGTTTACATAAAAACTTATTGTGGATAACTTTTTGTTGACTTGCATAATTTGTAACCGATTGAGGAATTAAAAAGTACGTAATATAAGCACATTTTGCATTCTCAGGTACCGAAATTATTGATATCGGTGGATATTAGTCTAGAGCGAAAAAAATTATGAAAATGAAAACCTTTAATCAGGTTCTTGAATTGTATTGTTTAAGAGGAAAAAATCACAGATTGTTAACTAGTCTATATAAACACAAATCAAGTACGAAAAAATTTAAAAAAAAGGTACTTTGATTTTAGCCATAGAATTGATGATAACCGCCAAGGATATGAAGAATGTATACAAAATTTACATCTTTTCTAATCGGATGAAACACTCATTAACGTATAATTTAATCAGTTTATTAACGCTTTAATAAAAAAGCATATTTAGTACCTTTTGAGCTTCAGAGAAGAAAATTTAATTACTAAAAACTTTCAATACATATATCGCAGCTAGGGTAATTTAATTAATAATTATATTCTATCTGTCTATTTTATAACAGGCTATGTTTAAAATGAGCGTGTTACTTCTGATGAGATAGATCTCGAATCTGGAAAAGAGATAAACCTATAAAATGTGCGAAACAGGAAAAAATAATACAAAAAAAAAAAAATGGAACAAAATAAGAGGTTTCATGTTCTTACGAAAAAAAATATCCAAATGAAAAATTGACTTTATTAGGCGAAAGCACACAGAAAACAGAAACCAACGGACTAATTTGATTGTACTTTTTAAAATATTTACATAACTACAGTCAAACAACGATTTAATGTCAATTCTCGAACTGTGCATGACATTAAATTCAGAGTTTCGGAACTGTTTTCTCTCTCTACTGTTTTTTCCCTTTCTTGTTTTTTCTTGTTTGCTTTCTTGTTTGCTCCCTCTGTTTCGTGATGCTCGAATGAGCACCGTATATCCTCCCGCAACACCTGTAACCCGTCTTCACTGCGCAGCGTCAATTCTGAGAAACATTAAATCCAAAAATACTAAATCGAGGTTTTGCTATGTATGGAAAAAATAAGAGGTAATTATTATAATTGAAAATTAGAAACTGAGATATGGGGGGGGGGTTAAGTTCTATTATAGATTATTTAGTTTTTTAAGTGATCACGTTTATATAGCTTAATGTTTTTTAAACTCCATTATTAGTAAAAAAAAAATACTTTAGTTAAATACAGATATAATCTATATTATGTGACTTTATTTTTTTCCTGGATTTGAGTTAATATTTAATATTATTTGAACGTATTTTTTATTTATTTTTTAGATACAAAAGGTTCCAGAAAAGGTTCCAGAAACGATAAAAGATGATTTAAAGAAACTACTTCGAAATTCTACTTCGAAAATGTCAACAGAGCCTGAAGAAATTCAGTTTATTAAAGTATCAATTTTCAATGATCTAGAAAACGTCCAAGGAAATTTAGACTATGCCAAGGACCTTCCAGAAAAAAATAACGACGCTGGAGTTCATTAATAACAAAATTATGAATGTGTAAAAAAAATCAGTGTGTAAAAAATAAACTGAAAGGACTGAAAGTTTTACTGAGGCAGCAAATATACATACTGCTCATATCTAAAACCAAATCATAGTTCCCTTTTAAAAAATAATTTTTTTAAATGAAAAACATGATTTTTTTATCTATGAAACTTTTGTAAATAGGTATGTGATTTAAAAATAAACTATGATAACTTCAGGCACAAATCAGCGGTTGATCGATTTTTTATTTAAAAGAAAAGAAATTAGTCCCAGCTTTAAAAATTTTTTCTTTCTATTATATTCGCTACATATTTTTATTTTTTGTATAGCAAAAAAGACTCATTTTCAACAAAGTACATCAAATTGCGACCACGAAAAAAGCATTCTCAACAAAATAGTTTAATTTTAAACGCAAAAGAGGAATTTTTTACCAAAAAATATACATTTTTAATAAAACATATAAATGTTCAATTAAAAAAGATAAATTTACAAACCAAAACTAAAATATTTAAATTTGCTGTTAGAAAAGCAAACTTTAAACAAACAGAAAAAAACGAGTTTTCAGCGAAATGAATTAATTTTTAACTATAAATATAACTTCTTAAGCAAAAATGTAATAGTTACATCTTCAGATTAAAAAATTAATTTTAAACTGAAAAGAAATTAATTTTTAATCACAGTGATAATTATTTTATCAAATAATTGAATTTTTAACCCGAAAGATGAATTTTCTAAAAAAAACGGATTTTTAACTAAATATTTTTTTCAACAAAAGTTACGAAATAATCAATCTTCAGCTCAAAGAAAACTAATTTTTAACTAAATAAATGCTTTTTCAACCAAGAAAATCAATTTTTACCAAAAATAAAATACTTAAATTTTCAGTGAGTAAAATAAATTTTCCACCAAAAAAAGAAAAGAATTTTTCAGAAAATTGTTAAATTTTGAACTAAATAAATTAATTTTTAACCAAAAAGTTTTATTTTCATCTCAAACAGATAATTTTTCAATTAAGAATAGAATAATTTGGAACCAAATTTTTGAACAAGAAGATTAAAGTACTATCAAAAAAGATAAATGATCCACAAAAAATGGAATAGTTACATTTTTCTTTTTAAATATTTTATTATAAATAAGAAAAAAATAATTTTTAACAAATAAGATCAATTTTCGACCAATAAGATGAATTTTCTATCAAAATAGTAATCGTTTTAACGAATGACCTAAATTTTCAACTGAAAGGAGGATTAAGTAATTAAGAAGCTTAAATATTCTTCAATAAATACAAATTGACAATAATATACAGGAATTCTTAATCTTATATTTAAGTTTTCAACTTAGGAAGATAAATTTTAATGCAAATATGTTCGATTCAAATTTTTGGTACAGACAATTAATTTTCAACTGGAAAATATAGTTTTTAACAATATAATTAAATTGTAAACAAAAATAAAAGGTTCGTCAATTAAAATTAACCGATTAAACGAACTTACCTTAAGTGAAGTTCAATCGGGATTATATGAGTCGTCTCGTTCGAATAGATAAAATTTGTAGTCTCACTCTTTCTGCTTGATCTGATCACAGTTTAAAAGCTATTTTAAGACGAAAAAAAATTTCCGCCAGCCGCTCGGTTTCCCTTGGCGCCTCTATAAATTCGTTTAATTTCTTTAAATTTAGAATTAATCTTTTTTGCCTCTTTGGCTTATCTAGCAAAAAATTAGACGAAATAAATTGACCTTTCGAGGGTTGACAATCCCTGATCCTGCCTTTGGCAATGAGTTCATCAATATCTAATTTGAAGTAATAGAACTCGGATCCTGTTAGTACAGGAACAGGTTTATTTCGTTGAAAAACTGTCTTAAAAAATGGTATTTTGTAACCTGTTATGTATTCAAGGATAACACTATCACAAATGTTATTCGACCAGCTATTTCACTGACCTTTAATATCGACGACGGTATTGGTGGGCCCTTCTGTATCCCCTTTCGGCCCGTCCTGCTGACCCCTGCTATGGTTTCTGTAACTGGCCGGACCTCTGGAGTTTAAAGATGACTTATAGCCAGAATTAGAAAAAATCTTCTGTCGTTGAGACACCTGATTAGGTTTTGCAAACTTATTCGAACCAGAAGGTTTTACCAAGTCCTTACTTGTATTTTCCACTTTCTTTCCGGCTTTCATACGAGTCCAAAGATCCTCTCCGAAAAGAAATTTGTCGATTGGTAATTCCTCAGTAATATTTTTTACCATTTGATTTACCTTAGGTGTAATGAAAGCACGCCTCATCACCGAAACGTTGTAGTGAATATCGGACAGGATTCTTCCTGCGTTGCTTAAATAAGACACAAAAGTGGAGTTACTTTCTCCCTCCACATTAAACATCGTGGTTAGGGCGAGATCGATAGCTTATATCACCGTATCTAATTTATTCTGAGCAACAACTTGAAAACCATCTTTCTTGGTACCTGATTCACCAATTATACGTTTAAACTCTGGATTCATAGTCGGCGGACGGATTGCTTTGAAATCTTTTGGAAAAGAGTACTTTTTGTGTAATTCGTCCATGGCTTCTTTGCTTAATCCTTTTTGTAAGACTTCTGTCCATATTTTGTTTAAGACGTTATGAACTTTTACAGATATAACCTGTGTCTCTGACGGGCCTTCTCCTAAAATTTGAAGTGTTCTCTCATTAAACTGAACATCTCCACCTTAGAACTCCTCTGGTGAACTCTGGCGAGAGTATCTGCTGCCCTCTACTGATCATTCTTTATGATCAGTCTCGGGCGTTCTTGAAGGAGAGTACCTAATATCCCGTAAACGATCTTTGCGTTCGTGACGTAGACGATATTTACGTTCCTGACTTAAACTATTTTTTGCGTTTTTTATGCGAACGATTTTTGCGTTTGCCATGTGAATGTATGGTCGCCATGATGTCTAATTTTACGCAAATAATTTGAATCGAGATATGCACGGTCTTTGTGGACATATTTTTTACGATCTTGATCATAAGATGGGCTGCGTCTTCGTGAATTGCTGTCATAACGCCTTCCACTATAATCCTCTCAATAGGAAACAACACTACTCACAAAATAAGTCGAACTACTTGAACGCGAACGTCGCCCCTCCACGCCAGGGTAGCGATATTTTTCACGACGATTTACAATACTAAGAGACATTTGTCTACGGCCTTTTCTTTTACTCGCTACGCTAGTAACCGTATAGTAACTATAACGACTTTCCATCTTAAAAAACTAGACGAATTAATAATAAAACACTGGAGAATAACGGAGAAGACAACGTATTCAGATCGCACAGAAGAATACAATGAGTTACCGGATGCGCAGAGCCAGCGCAAAGGGTTACCGAGCGGCTGGCGGGAAATTTGTTCCCTTTAAAGTAGCTTTAAAACTATGATCATATCAAGCCACTTTTAACCAAAAAATATTAACTCTCAACGAAAAACGTCACATTTGATATTTCAAACAAAAACGAATTTAGTTTTATACAAAAAATTGTTGAACTCAACCAAAAAGATCAATTTTTAAAAAAATTGTTTGCATTTTCATCCAATTTGTTGGCGAAAGATTTAGGCTTTGAGAACAATGATACATTGATATATTATTGTATTTATTTGTAATTTGAAGGATTTTGGTAAAAGTCTGGATCACAAAAAATGTGATTTTACATTCAAATTTTCTTTAATTTTATTATCGTTTTAATGATTTTGGTTTACATGTTCTTTACGTGTACTACTCTATAAGTATTTATGATTGGGTACCTTCTGCCTAGCATAATGTCCTTCATTTCATCTCGGTTCAACAAAGTAACTTTGCCACTGACCATGTTTATTTTTGCTCGTTTTGCAATACCTCTGGCACGTGTATATAATCCACGAAGACATGTATTATTACGCTCCAATATTGCCATGACGTCTCCAGTGGATGTTATTAAAACATAGCGTTCTTCGGTTGGCATGGGAGCAAAGGCACTAGATGATACTTTCAATTCAATTGGTTTATCGGCAGGAAAAGTATATTTACGAATTTCTAATACCCGCTGCGGATTCCTTTTTGGAATAAGCCGAATAGATTTGAAATCTTCAGGGTGAAATCCAAGAATGTACCAAGAAGGATGCCTGCCAGGAGGAGACCTAGACCTGACAGGAAGGGAAGGCTCGGCGCAAGAGGTAGAGCTGGCATGAGAAAGATTTTGATCAGAAAAATTAAAAGTGCTGGAACTAGAAAAACCTGGAAGAGGTTCGCCATTGGGTAAACAGTCGAAAGTTGAACTAAACTCTGGAACAAAATAACAAATAATTGATGTTTTCCTAAATTAAACAATCGTATGTTCGTCTATACTTTATGCAGACAGCGTGTAGGATGGTGATTGCAATTATTTAAATTGGGTTTTTAAAATTTGGCGTATAAACTTGATTAAGGAATTATTAAGTAAGTATTGGAGGCAATATTTGCACTCTTAGGTACAGAAATTAATAGTATCGGTACACATTAGTGCGGTGCTGAACAAAATCATGGAAAACAAAACCTTTAACTTGGATCGATTGATGAAAGCCTTTAACTTGAAAGGAAAATTTTTGCAGACATTACACATCACAGAAAATTTATAACATCTGTAAAATCATAAATGATGGTACTATGTATTTTTGAAACATGCAGAAATTAATCACACTAACAAATAATGATATTATCTAATGCCAGGAATTAGCATATGGTAGCGATCAATCACATAGAGTATGCTTTGGCGGATCCTCCGGTTACTCATCACGAGGAAAAAATATCCTGGAATTGAACTATTCAGTAAGAAAAAAATTTTATTTATAGTATTATGTTTACCTATGAAACTGAGGACCACCGCCAAGGTTATGATAAATGTGCAACAAATCCTCATCTTTTTTAACCGGATAAAACACTAATTAACGTATTATTTTATAATTTTATTAGAGCTTTAACCAAAGAATATTGTAGTGCCTCCTTGACTTATAAAAGATATCTATGCCATAATCGTTATCTAAAACGTGATCGGTGTACCTTTCTGAGCTATTTACATTTCATTAAGGTAAGCATTAGATAAGAAAATCCAATTACTAAAATTCGTTAAGTTAGTTTTTACGATAGCGTCAGTCTGTTTGTCTGTTTGTCTAGCCGCCCGCCCGTAAACACGATAACTCTCATAAAAATGAAACACATTTTTTTAAGTTTTCCGGGTCGCTGGATTTGAGTATAATATTGATTAATTCCTGTTCATATGCCTTCTGCTCAAAATAGGCAAACCTAACCTTAACACTGACATCAATTAGCCAGAATAAACGATCTACCAGATGTAGGAGCCAAATAATCCCAAAGAATGTTATTTTATGTTTCTGTGTTCTCTGAATGTAGACGCTTGGCCCTTTATACTCGGACATGTCCAACTCCATCCCTAACCTTAAAATATACTTACCCGAAATAGCCAAAACAGTCCGTCTTGTTTTTTCTAATACGACCAATGGCCGAATTTTCATTTTTTTTAGGTCACTTTGATTGATTCTATCTTTTTGTCGTATCCGTCTGTGTCACAAATCATTGGTAACCTAAAAAAAGTTGAACATAACCTAAAAAGTCACATCAATCCGCGAGCCTAGCTGATCGGTTATTTTTAAAAGGAGTAGCGACATCAATTTTTGGACACGTACGACACTAGTAAGCGACTTCTAAATAAAGGAATTTTTAATCCAATGCATGAATTTTTTACTTAGGAAGATAAATTTTAAAGAAAATATTTAAATCCATCACCTTTAAGCAATTCTGCAAACTTTCAGCTCTGAATTCCAAATATTTTAGAAGATATATCTAGAAATGGGTTTATCGCTGTTTGCATGCTCTTCCTGCTTCAAAACTTTTATACGTGTTTTCTTATAATTATTGTTTAGCAAATTGTGTACACGACTTGGTGAAAACTATTTGACCTATCCACTTGATTCAAATTTCATTTTGCAGAGTACTGAAAGCCATTCTATATAAACCACAGTTTT
The DNA here is from genome assembly GCA_010014905.2 of Druon quercuslanigerum. Lineage (NCBI taxonomy): Eukaryota > Metazoa > Arthropoda > Insecta > Hymenoptera > Cynipidae > Druon > Druon quercuslanigerum. The sequence continues at coordinate 9,641 of JAAAKG020205006.1, forward strand.
ATGCAACTTTAATTGTTTTTATAATTAATATATACATTAATATACTATTTATTTGCTTGTTATTTAAAGGTTTTCATTCAAGCCTGGATCACAAAAAAATGTCATTTTACATTCACACTTTCTTTAATTTTATTGTCGTTTTAAAGATTTTGGTTTACATGCTGTTCACGTATGCTACTCTATAATTATTTGTGATTGGGTACTTTCTGCTTATTATAATGTCGTTCAGTTCATCTAGGTTCAACAAGGTAACTCTGCCACTGACCATGTTTATTTTTGCTCGTTTTGCAATACCTCTGGTACGTGTATATAATCCACGAAGACATGTATTATTACGTTCCAATATTGCGGCGACGTCTCCAGTGGATGTTGTTAAAACATACCGTTCTTCGATTGCCAAGGGGGCAGAGGCACTACATGCTAATTTTAATTCAATTGGTTTATCGGTAGGAAAGGTATATTTGTGAATTTCTAATACCCGCTGCGGATTCCTTTTTGGAATGAGCCGAATAGATTTGAAATCTTCAGGGTGAAATCCAAGAATGTACCAAGAAGGATGCCTGCCAGGAGGAGACCTAGACCTGACAGGAAGGGAAGGCTCGGCGCAAGAGGTAGAGCTGGCAGGAGAAAGATTTTGATCAGAAGAATTAAAAGTGCTAGAACTAGGAAAACCTGGAAGAGGTTCGCCATTGTGTAAACAGGCGAAAGTTGAACTAAACTCTGGAAGAAATAAACAAACTATTGATGTTTTCTTGCATTAAAAAATCGTATGTTGGTTTTTAATTTGTGCAGACAGCGTGTAAGGTGGTGATTGCTATTATTTAAATTAGTTTTTGAAAGTTGGCGTATAAACTAGATTAAGGAATTAATAAGTAGGTACTGAAGGCAATATTTGCACTCTTAGTTACAGGACTTAATAATATGGGTACATATTAGTGTGTGGCTAAACAAAATGATGGAAATCAAAACCTTTAACTTGGTGTCGATTCATGAAAGCCTTTAACTCGAAAGGAAAATTTTTGCAAGCTGTTTCATAGCAGAGAAAATTTAGAACATCTGTAAAATCATAAATGAAGGTACTATCTATTTTTGAGATATGCAGAAATTAATCACACTAACAAATATCAGTATTATCTAATGCCAGGAATTAGCATATGGTAGCGATTAATCACATAGACTATGCTCTGGAGTATCCTCCGGTTACTCATCACGAGGAAAAAGTATCTTAAAATTAAAGGTAAATTATAGTATTACGTTTACCAAAGAAACTGAGAACAACCGCCAAGGATATGATAAATTTATAAGAAATCCTCATCTTTTCTAATCGGATGAAAAACGTATTAACGTATTATTAAATAATTTTACGAACGCTTATAGCAAAAAATATTGTAGTATCTCCTTGGCTTATAAAAGGTATCTGTGCCATAATCGTTATCTAAAAAATGATCAGCGTCTTGATTACCTCTCTGAGGTATTTGCATTTTATTTGGTAAGTATTAGATAAGAAAATTTAATTACTAAAATTTGTTAAAACTAATATCGAAACTCATGTATTTTAATTAATAATTATATTCCATCTATCTATTCTATCGATTTGCATGGATACGAAGAAGCTGTCAAAAAAAACATGATCAATACATTTAAAACATTTTTGGTATAAAACAAAAGTTATATATTGTTCCTTTTAGTATTTATAAACGTTATATAATTTTGCCGCAAAGGGCATGCAAGAACATGCAATTGATATCAAATATTTACTAAAAAACCATCTTAACATGAGACCAGGAGATAGACGAGTAGGGGAATGGGGAGAAAAGGGAGGAAGAAAATCAAAAGATAAAGTACTAAATGGGGAGGGAAAGAAGTTGTTAAAGAGCTTGGAGGAGTTGGCATCGTTTATCTTGAACAAAAATGCAGATGGAGAGGAAGAAGGAGAATATACTTGGCCAGAAGGTGAAAGGGGAACGGTAGTTGATTATGTGATAGTGGACGATGAGGTAAGAGAGAAGGTCAAGGAATTAGAGGTAGGTGATTATATTGAGTCGAATCACTTTCCATTAATAGTGACATTAGAGGTTGAAAAAAGTAATAGTAATATGCAAAAAAAGGGGACAAAGATAAGGACTGTAGGTAAAGGGGATTGGTAAAGGCTAGAAAAAGAAAAGTTTAGAGAAAAGGTTAGAAATATCAAAATGGGAGAGGAAAATATGGACGAGCGGATGGAAAAAATGATAGGAGAAGTAAAAAGAGGATTGGAGTCTGCAAACAAAAATGAAGTTAGTGAAAAGAGGAATAGAAGTGGATGGCATGAGGAGTATAAAGAGAAAAGAAGGAGGCAAAAAAAGGAATAGGGAAGAATATATGAAAAAAAAGAAAGAGTATTCTGAGTTTTGCGATCAAAAGAAAGAGAAAGAGAATAAAAGGTGTGCGGAAGAGGCGGAGGAAGCTAAGATGGAAGAAGAAAAATAGAAAGTAGTAAATAGAAAAAGAAGAAGAGGAAAGAGAGCAAACCAAGATATTGAAATGGTAGAATGAAAAAAATATTTTTTTGATTTGCTATGAGGAGTAGAGATAAAAGTTAGGAAAAGAGGAAAATATGGTAGAGAAAGAAATGAGGAAGAGCAAATAAAAAGGGAAGAAATAGTCAAGGTGTTAGGAATAATGAAGGATGGAATGGCTCCTGGTATAGATGAGATTCCAAATGAAGTATGTAAACATGGAGGGACAGAACTAGAGGAATGGGCATGGATAATGTGTAATCGAAAAGGAATGGGGATAATGGACCATATATATGTTTTGAACTATCTACTAGATAAGAGGATTAAAAAGAAAAAAGGGGCAATGATAGCAATGTTCGTGGACTTAGGGGCAGCGTTTGACTCATCAGACCGATGCGAGATAGAAAAAGTTATGGTGAAAAAGAGGATAAAAGTGGGATTGATAAAGAGAGTGTCGGAAAGTTTTAGAGAGACAAAAAGCAGATTAAAGGTAGGGGATCAAGTAGGAGTTAGTTTCTGGTTAGTGAGAGGTATGAGACAAGGAAATTCTCTGAGCCCGCTTTTATTTAATATATTAATACCAGACTTGGAAGAAGAAATGAGGAGAAAAGGTTGGGAAGGAGTTAGGATAGGGACACTGGCATACGCAGACGATTAGAGAAATACTTGAAGAGAAAAAAGCTGAATTTAAATGTAGAAAAGACAAAGATAATGAGATGTAGAAAAGGAAGGGTGAGACAAAAAGAATAGACGGGCGAAAGATATTGAAAGTTTACAAAAAAGATACATAAGATGGACATTAGGGGTAGATTGGAGGTTGCCAGGATATAGGGTGAGAGAAGAAGCGCAACGGGATAAATTAAGTCTTAGAGCGGAAAAGAGAGCATGGAAATTTGAGACAAAGCTGAGGGAGGGAAAGGAGGGCAGTTGTCGAGAAAGTGTTTGATGGAGGTAGAAGAGAGCAGAGGGAGGGCGATAGAATTAACGAGATGGAAAGAAGAAAGGAGGGCGTTCTTGAATGCTAGAGACATGGAAAACGGAACTGGAGTAAACTATGAAGAATTGGAAAAAATAACAGGGAAAGACAATCAATAGAAAGATGGAGGATGATTGAGGAATTAAAATACAATAAATAGTATGAGATGATAAAAAAGGTAGGTTTACGAAAGTATTTAGAGAAGGGATAGAGAGAGAAGGTGGACCAGAGTAGAAAGCTTTAGATAGGGAAACGAGGTAAGAGAGGGAAGGTATTGGGAAAAGAAAGAGAACAGAAAGTATAGAATATGTGAATGGGAGGAGGAAACATGGAAGCACGTATGAGAAGGATGTAGAAGAGGAATGGAAGATAAAGGAAGCTCGCAAGATAATGTGATTACGATTCTAGGGAAGGATGAATTAGGAGAAGATTAGATGAAGGAGTTGGAAGGTGTTAGGACATGTGAAAGGCTGCAGAGGTTTTAGCAACTTCGTATTCAAATACCTAAAACACTTGAATATAACAGCTAAATAAAATTAGACACTTAGGATCTCTAAAAAATGTAAAAATAAATAATACATGCGAAAATATACTTAACAGTTATTTCTGTATCGCTTTCTGATTTTTCTCGTCACGGCACTTTCAATTCTTCCGACAGAAATCAATCTCATGTCAGCTCCACTTCTCCTGCTAGGTCTACTTCTTTTTCCGAGTCTCCTCTTTGTGTTAGTTTTAGGTCTCCTTTTTCCAGACATTCTTCTTGGTTCATTCTTGGATTTCACCTTGCAGAAGTTAAATTTGTTTGGCTCATGTCAAGCACTAATCCACGGCGAAAATTTGAAATTTGCAAATACACTTTTCCTGATGATAAGCTAATTAAATTGCAGGTATCACTTAATATTCTAATAACTCACGAAACCTGGTTTTCTATACACGAGGTCAACTTGAATGGGTAGGAAAAAAGTCCTAACGTCGAATAGCAACAGTCTGTAACAATAAAGAAACATTTGCATATCAAAATAAAGCCTGCACGTTTAGTTAGCTATAGCTGCAGAAAAATATCATCCAATTAGTTAATTAGTGCTATTAAATTTCTTTATTAGACGTTTTTAAAACTACGATCAACAGATAATAATTTTTCTTGTTAGGCATGCGCAGGTAAGAATTCTCCAACAATTTAGAGCGTCTTTGGAAGCTGGTCAGTTTCCTCTGATTTCTTCTAATTTGTTTGTTTAAATAATCATGGTTTTGTTAAAGGAAAAGCAAATGTAGCCTATATATGCTATGAGAACTCACTAGTGATTCTTCTCGATCCGACTAAATTCGGTGGCTTTCGGATTCGGTTGACTATTTTTTCGCCGTCTAGGAGAGTGTGACGAAACGCTCCACATTACCTTATCTCTGTCCACAAGCAGCCAAAGATGTCGAAGATTTCTAAACGAAAGCTAGATTGGTTAGATTTTCTAAGCGTTTATACAAAAGTTGTCTTAAAGATTTTTCGTTCTTCAATCTGAGATTTCTTAGTGTGTTCCCCAGCGGAATTGCAAAAGCGTTAGCTTATTTTGTTTAAATACACAAGCAGACACATCTGTTTATGATTTGCACCTCAAAAAGCAGTAATTCTGGTGTAAATCGCATCACCTGCTAACAGAACTACATAGTCCACAAATGCAAAATAGTATAGTTTGCTATTTCGCAAAGCCGTTCCTCCTTTCCCTTTCTCCTTTAGCTTCTCCTCTAAGTCAGCTAGCAGCTTATTAAACAGTAACGTACTCAACGGGCACCCTTGCCTTAGACCGCTCTCTGTCCAGAATATCTGCCCTCTTTTCTTTTCCATCCTCACCCTAATCCTAGTTTCACTAAAAATTTCTTTTATCCTCTCCACTAACTTTCCCTCTACCCCCTCTCTTTCATTGCCTGCCATAGCACTTTTCTGTTCACTGCTTTGAAATCTACGAACAAAGCGACTAGTTTTCCTTTCTTTCTTCCTAAATTTATGTTCACTAAGGATTTAAGTACGTAGATGTTGTCTACAGTTCCTATCCCTTTTCTAAAGCCTGTCTGATTGTCTGGGATACTTTCTTTTTGTTCTACTTGACTCTTCAATCTTTTTCTTAAGATTTCTGAATATACTTTATAGCCAACTGGCATGAGAGTGATCCCTCTGTATTAATTTACCTTCTTTCCTTTCCCTTTCTTGACAAGCGGTACAACTAGTTCTGTCATCCACTCTTTCGGCCAACCATCGCCTTTCCACACCTTGATCTTCCACATGCCATCCTTAACTCCTTTTCCACCATACTTTATCCCTTCGTTCTCCATCCCATCATCTTCTGTTGTCATGTTTATTTTTAGCCTGTTGCCTCATCCACTTCTTTTCTTGTTATTTCATTTCCTTCCCTCACTTCTTCTTGGACTATCCTTCTCTCTTTTCCTTTGGTCTTATTTTGCTTTCCCTCTAATAGACTCGTGAAATAATCCGTCTATTCCTCCATTTCTAACTTTTCATTTACTTGCTTTCTTTTCTCTCTATCTCTATTTATCACATCCCACATTCTACCTTCTTTGATCGCTTTTTCTACTTCTGCCTTATATTTATCCTTCCCCCTTTGTCTTTTGCTTCCTAGCATCTTCTCATGTTCTATTTTTCTTCTGTTATACTCCTCCTTCTCCAATTCCCCTTCTCTCCATTTTCTTACATACTCTTTCATCTTCTCTTTACTCTCCCAGCATTCCTTGCCCTACCAACCTCTCTTTACTCCTACTTTTTCTTCTTTAATACCCAGATCATCCTTTACCTTCTCAATCGAACCTTTCCTTTTCCATCTTCTGTTTAAACTCTTTTAATTTTTCTACCTCCCAGATTCCCATTTTCGTGTTTCTTTATCCCCCTGTTTTCTTTCTCCCTTCGACGAGCGTTTTGATGTCTCCTATTAGAGTGGCTATGGCTGGGAACTGCTCGGACCCCAGCTCATTCCCCACCTCCATACTCCCTATTATATGCCGCATTCTTTCTTTAGCCAAGATGTAGTCTATTACTGTCGTCCCCTTCCCTATGAGTGTGATCTCCTCATCTCCTTTCGTGTTGCAATTACATATAAACCATCCTGTTTCTACTATCACGTCTAGTAACTTATCCCCTCCTGGTCCATCTCCTTATGTTTGGAGTTCCTTATATATATATATCTCCTTTTCTTCATCCCAAATCCCACCCCCCTGTTCGCCAGTCCATGCATTTAAGTCTCCTCCTATCAAAACCAATGCTTCCTTTTTTTCCTCCATCTACCTACTTATTACCCTCCAGCCTTCCTCTTCCCCTCTTCTTCTATAAACACAAACCACCGCCATTTTAACTTTCCCTGACACCATGCCTCCCATCCCTCTCCATTTAACGTGTTCTTTCCTTGCTTCTTGCTCCGTCCACAGATAACCTTTCGGCAATAACCTTTGTACCTGACACATTCCAGAAAGCTATTTTCACGCTTCTCTTTTCCCTTCCCTCTTCTTTCCTTTTTACATTTTCCCCCCTTTGCCGATTGGAAACCGCACTGTTTTCTCTCTAGATTCTTTTTCGTCTCCTTCCCCCCTACATTTCTGCAAACTTTTTCCTTTTTACTTTATCACTTCTAATTCTTCGTGACATCACTATTCCTTCCCATTAATCCATAACTTGTCTCTCCCCATCCATACCATATGCCCCTTTTTCCTCTCTACCCAAGCTCTCTGCCCTATTTGCCATCTCCTTTTCCTACCCCTCCATGTCAGATCTCTCTCAATTCTTGCCCTTCTTCCTCTCAATAATTTTTTTCCCGCCATAATTTTCTTTTTCTCCTGTCACTCCTCAGTTTTACTAGAAACATTCCTTATTTCTCTTCCTTCGTCTCTCCTATTCGCTTCACTCCTTATACCAACCATATCTTACTACATTTTATGACTTCTTTTAAATTTCTGATACAATTTTCTCTTTATGATTTGCTCCTCAAAGAGCAGTAATTCTGGTTTGAATCTGAAAAAAAAATTTTATTCTTTGAAAGTAGTAAGACCACCTTTCAGTTATAATTAGAAGATGTTTAATTTACTATGAAAAATTGGGATTTAATACTATATTAAAGGAATTTGATATTAGTGTTATAATTATCAACATTATCAATGATAGTTAAAAATAAAATGGTTATCAGCTTTATAGTTGATATATTAGAAATCGTCTACAGTTGATTTTAAAAATACTTTCTAGATTCCGTAGAAGCCAGTCCGCTTTTTTAATTCCTAGAATTCCTAGCCTACGCAGTTTCTCAGCAAAAGAAGTGAGAGACGGTTGCGATTGTCTCTTTGAAAGTGAATTTTGAATTTTTGAATATATTAGACAAAAACATTTTATTTGTTTTAAGTAGGAGTAAAAAATAAAAAGTTTATTATAAAAATTTCTGGGCAAAACAAAGTATCGCGTCCACTATATCTTTTTTAGAAAGTTTAGAAACATTTGTTATTACTTTTTTATAGAAAGAAGTTAAATGCGACCCTCGCATTTTGACATGTCAAAAATGTAATCTTCTAAAGAACATTTTTGAGTTGCAGTCAAAACATTTTTGCTTCATTAGCAAGATTTTTATTTTTTAGTAAGACAGTAAAGTGGAGCAAGAACCTATTTGTTAATGAAATTATTAGGTTTTGACACATAATTATTCTTGCATAATAATATTTTTATTTAGTTATCGGCATAAGGCCAAAAATAGCTTCTGACATGAAAAATTTAATTTTATTGTGATTCCTAAAATTCAAATTTTAAATTTCAACCAATCAGATTAAGAGAGATCCAATGGTCAATACAATATTGTTCATAAGTACCTAGAGGCGTATTATTAGACAATAAAACAAAAATGAGCCACACACTTTCATTTTCAGAAGCTAGGGGAAATTCATCATTTTAAAACTTTTTTTTCATTTTGTGACTATTTATTCTTACTTCGTGCAACATGAAGTATTGTTTTCAAACTATAAGTCAACTGTCAAGATGATTTTGTCGGACATTATTTGGGTGAAGTAGATGTTGATAAGCAGGTAAGATGTAAAAACCAAGTCGTGACCGTCGACATCGAAACTTATGCCTGGGCGTTCGAAGCCACTGCATTTTATTCCAAAGTTTAAAGTTATCTAATATTGCAGTTAATAGTGCAATACATAAAAAATACAGTAAACACAATTGTATCATAAAAAAATTTGTTTTTCTCGATCCGAAATAATCGCCAAGTATTCTCTGATAAAATGTTTTGGCTCAGACTATCAATCTGGCAGGATCAGCAATGAGTTGGGATGTAACGTTACATTAAATTTTAGCCTGATGAAAAGTTTAATGAACCATTGGGGTATCGTGATACATTTGAATGTTTTAAATATGGTGACGGGAAAATTCAAACTGATAAACTGATCTGAGTATACACAAAATAGTTTTTCTTCCGGTAGTTTAGAGTTTTCATATCTGAGATTAAAACATTTTATTTCTTTATTAATATAAAAAGATTAAATAGTAGGGCGTCTACCAGTGTGTCTAATATAACAAGAAACACATCAAAAATAGTCAAAAGAGCAATTTTGTGAAAATATCTAATTTATCCTTAGGGGATAGAAAAAAGTTGAAATAATATTTTGTTGGTCTAAAAACGACCTTAATATTTGTTGTCTTAAGATAGTAGCTGTATTATCCGTAATACCAGATATATATGGAATAACTGTAAAGGCCATAAAAATAGTAAGCTATTTATTGCATAAATTATAAATGTTATCAATTCTAATTTTAATTAATTTATTAATCAAGTGAAGCTAGTAGCTATTATTAATCTAAGTTTGTCTTAATAATTGGATGTTCTCTTTTCTAAATTGTCGAGAAGATAATTTAATAACCCTATCTATAAATAAAAAAAAATCCTTCCTTTTCAGAACAAGGATGGTTTAATAAAAAGAATAAGTATCTACCAGATCAATTTTCTTTGCGACACCAATTTGTTAGAAGAGTGTCATTATCATTTCTTGTGATTGAGATATCTAAAAAGCTAAGTGTGCAGTTTAGTTCTTTTTCAAACGTAAATTTAAGATTTGAATCGTAGCTATTGAAAATCTATAAAATTTCTTGCAACTTCTGTTTAAGAATGATCATGAAAATATCTTCAACATACCTTTTGTAGAAGTTTATGTTAAAACTGAAAAAGTCTAATTTAAGTACTTCCATTACAATGTTCACAATTGCTGGTGATAATTATGAATCCATAGCTATTCCGTCTACTAATTTTTAATTTTTGTTATTGAATTTAAAAAAGGTAGATCTGATGCAAAATTCTGCTGCATTTAACAATTCATACCTATTGATGCAAACTCCTGTAATAAAACAGGAATCCAAAGAACAAATTTGGACCACAACGAACAAACTAAAAATGCTTCAATTGTAATCTGAAAAAAAACTTTAACCAAAAATTTCAGACAAAAATAAAAAAGAAGAAAGAAAAACAATTTGTTGAGATTACAATTAGAGCATTCTTTGTTTCTTCGTGGTGGTTCAAATTTGGTCGTTGGATTCTTGCTTTTTACAGGCGTTTGCATGAATTTGATGATTGGACGTTAAATAAGTTTTTTAATTTGCATTTTAATCTAATTTAAGTTTCTTAAATTTTAATTCATCCCTAGCTGGTAGCGCAAATGTATCACAAAGTAGGAATATTCTTAATTTTTTTGAATAAAGGCTATTATTTTCTGTTTTTGTGTACATTTTGATTTAAGAAAACAAAAAACATTTTTTCGATCTGCTGTTTTGAGAAAAGTTAATGTCTTTTGGTTAGGGATTTCCTGCTAATTTTTTCAGTAATTATCAAATATTTATTTGTATTCAGGGTTACTGTATTGTACTATAAATGAAATTTTATTTTAATTTTAGCACATTAATTTGGTTAAATGATATATTTTTGTACACTGAGGGCATTAATAAACATCAAATTAATTTTCTTTTCCCTATAAAATTTAGAACTTGCTTTGCTGTATAACTAAAGTACTTTCAGGCACAGGAAAAATTTTTATTTTTTGTGATTAGGCAAAGCAAATTCTTGCGTCCTCTAAATCTTGCAATCCTGCAATTCATAGTCGACTTAATTTTCTTTCATACTTAATTTTTTGATACTGATTTTTTAATTTGTTTCTGTATTTACAAATTTATTAAAGAACACAGCGGAAAGTTGAAGATTTGAAAACGAATGTTAATAATTGAAAAAATAACTAGATGGAAAAGTAGCGCATGATGATTCTGAAAAGTATAAATCAATCGATTCGAAATTAATTTAATCAACCGCAATGCGCGAGAACCAATAGTAGCTTTTTTCAAAAATGGATACAGCCAGTAAAAAGAGCGTGAAAAATTCTTTCGGGACTGTAGTGGACAAGATATTTTCTATTCATGATTTCAACTAAGAAGTATTTTAAGATTGAATTAGCTATATGTAGCATTCATTAATTTTAAATAGTTTGCTTCTTTGACCTGAGTGTTATTTTCTTTTATTTTTCGTAAAATAATGATAGTTTTACCTACTATTTACTCAATAAACTGAGTTTATCTGCAAGTTTGTTTTGTAAGAATATATTCGTTTGTAGCTGTAGTCTTCAGAAAGGAATGGCTAGAAGAGTCGGACAATGAAAAAAGATTAAGGCTTGAAGAAGCATAATAAATTTACTTTTTATTATGATTTTGCAGCATGACAAATTACTTGTAAAATTTTTAAACGACTAAGGAATACAACAAGTTTTATATTGTCATCTTTTTATTCTTTTTATAGAATTAATGGTGTGGAGGATGATGGTCTCACACACCATACTTTAAAATTAGAATTTATTTTACCGCAGGACCCTACTGGAGATAACCCGATTTCATATCGGGTCAGTGGACTAATCCTGCCGCTTTCTACGTTTATTCGTGCCCGTACATTATGACTTAACTGAGGAATATATGTATATATACCAACAAAAGTAGTATTCATTTCCAATATTGCAAAAACGTCACCATTGAATGATGATAATACAATTTTCTCTTCGGTTGGCATGGGTCCATATACATTCCGTCTTACGAGTATTTTGAGTCGTTCATCCGCAGAAAAAGTGTATCTTCGAAGAACAAATACATAGTCTCGATCGTTCTTGGGAATGAGCCGAATAAATTCAAGTTGATCAAGTCCATATGTAAGTAGGTCCGAAAAAGAATACCTGCAAATTTGTGGAGATCTCAGCCTATTACGAAGAGAAGGCGTGGCAGCAGAACAATTTCTGTCAGAAGAATTGAAATGCCAACTCAACTCTGGAACGAGAAACAAAAATATTAATTTATTTAGCAGTCAGTAACAAAGTGCAAGGTGGTGATTGCAATGATTGAAATTGCTTTTTAAAAATTGACGTAAAAACTGATTGTGGATTAGTTCTTGTTGAATCGTGAAATTGGAAACAGATTGAGGAATGAGGTTGTACATATTGAAAGCATAATTTGCATTCTCAGGAAACTGTTTAAGGCTTTTCTACTTTTGAAAATAAATTAGACAAATTTAAGAATGTCTGTACAATCATAAATAAAAGTGCAGTAAATTTGTTTTCAACACAGAGAGCAATTACACTAATAGCAAATGATATTATCTAACGCGAGAAATTAGCATACGGTAGCCAACAATCACGCAGACTTTGCTCTGGCAAAGCCTCCGGTTACTCATCGTTAAATTAATTAAAAGCCAAAAAAATATTCTGGAATTGGACTAGTTAATTAAAAAAAATTTCAGCTCGTTAAAGATAATTTATATGATAATTTTTACCAATAGAATTAAGGATCACCACCAAGGATATCAAGAATGTATCAAAAATCCTCATCGTTTCTGATCAGATGAAAAACTTATAAATGCATCCTTCAAGCAATTTAATAAAGCTTTAACTATAGAAACCCATTGTCGTTATCGCAAAAATTATTAGCCTTTCAATGTATCAATTCTACCTCATTACTTATATATAAAAAGTAGCCTAAAAACAGCATGAATACATTTCATATATTTTTTCTATAAAACAAATAAAAGTTATACATGGTTATTTGATCAATATACAAACTTTATATAATTTTTCCACACGTGTAGCCTTTTCTTCTACATCCCATTATGTATACACAGCACATGTGTACAGAAGAATTATTACGATTGTCAATATCTGGAACATTCACGTAATTTTTTTTAAAGTCGAAGAATAGGCTATGTTTAAAATGAGCCTGTTTCTGCTGATAAAGTAGATTTTAATACTGGAAATGAGCTAAGCCTACAACATGTACGACTCAGAAAATAAAATTTTGTTAACGTGAGACTTTACGAAATTTCAATCCTATTGTCAACCAAATTATCCGAGTTTCTCAAAGCATTTCCAAATTCAACCACCGGTTAAAAAATAAACTTGAAAAGTACTTTCTACAAAGAAGGAGATTCAATTGATATAAAATATGCAAATTTTTGCAATCTTATTTGAATGCTATTTCACAAATCTTGTCGCCTATGCTTTGTAACACTTCATTTTTGTTATGTTATATGCAATAATAAATAAATCTCCAAACAAAATTTTTAGATCACACTTGCGCAAAGAATTTTGTTAAATAAAAAGGTATTTTAATTCGGGTCGTTTTATCCATAATTCATTTTTTTTATTTCTAAAATACTCTTGCAACAAAAGTTTATGGATATCGATCATTTTTGGTTGAACAATTTTTTTCTATTCATTTTTTTTCGTCTCTTGTTACAATTTTCAAAAAATGTAATTGTTTTATTATCAATCTTAAATTGTTACGATTCAGTGAAAATCTGCTTCTATCAAAAAATGAATGATAAAAAATTTGTAGTTCCTTTTTGGATGAGCAACTTTCGTTTGCCTATTTTTTTCGAGTCTTGTGTCATTTTTCAAAAAAAAAATTATTTTGTATTTTTAATGCTATTTTTAAAGCTTAAAAAAAGCATTAGCTTGATTTTTTAGATACTGG
>JAAAKG020205017.1:0-23138 GCA_010014905.2 Druon quercuslanigerum
TTCTCCGAATTTTTGTCGCGAGAAGTATTTGCCTGCTCAAAATTTCCTCGCTAAACGAAACGCTGGAAGTTACAAGTTGTTGATTCGCGCCGAGCATCAGAAAAAAATTAAAAATAATTTTTGAAAACATCGGTTTTGAATTCCTATCATATTGTCAATCGAAGGACATCTTAAAGCACATTCCCTGAAATTTTCTTAAAAAAATTTCAGAAACTGAAGCACTGAGCACGAGTTCAAGTGAAAAACGGATTAAAATCAAGTTTTTGAAAAAGTCAGTTTTTTGGTTTTATTTCGAAAACTAAAAAAGTTACAACTTTTTGTCTAAAGGAATAAAGATGAACCCTCAATTATTGTTAAATGTAAGTATTCTATTTTAGGTTGCAAGTGTTGAAAATTGAATTATTTTGTTCAAAATTAGTTTTATATGCTTGAAAAATACATTTTTTGTTTGAATTTGTATTTTCTTGTTTAAAAGTGAAGCTTTTAATTAAAAAATCTATTTTTTAGCTTGAAAACTACTCTGTGCTAAGATTTTTTTTAGTTGAAGTTTAATGTTTTTCTTTCAAAATTCGACAATTTGGTGTAGAAATTATCTTTTTCGCTTAAAAGTTTAATTATATTATTGTTACTAGTATTTGGTTTAAAATTATTTTTTGGGTTGGAAATTAAATTTTTTGTTTGTGTTAAAAATATGTATATTTCGGTTAAATATTAATTTCTTTGGATGAGTGTTTATTTTTTATATTTCGGTTAAATATTTTGGTTTTAGTGAAAACTATTTGGTTGAAAATTCAACTTTTTCAGCTAAAAATTCCACTATTTGGTTGAAAATTAATTTTTTTAAATCCTTTTGCTTTTAAATTAATCTGCTTTATTCGGAAATTTAAGGTGTTATTTTAAAATTTAACTATTTAATAGAAAATAATGTCTTTGATTGAAAAATCAAATTTTTTGTTAAAAATTTATTTTTTAAATCCTTTTGGTTTTAAATACAACTTTTTATTTGAAAATTTTATTATTAGAAAGAAAAAAACTTTTTTTGTTGAAAAATAAAATTTTTGGCTTGAAAATTTAACTGTTTTGTTCTTTGAAAATTATTTTATTTTTAGTTCAAAATTAATTTCTATAAATGAAAATTTAACTGTTAAATTTTTGATTTCAAATCCGTATATTTTTTAGTTACAAAATTCAACGATTTACTTGAAAATTAATATTTAACTATTTGGTCAAAAATCCTTTTTTTTTGTTGATGATTCGTCATTGTAGTTAAAAATTTATTTCTTTATTCGTTTGATTCCAAATTTATCTGTTTTATTCGAAAATTTAAGTTTTTGTTCAAAAAATTAAACTGTCAGATAAAAAATAATCTTTTTCGTTTAAAAAAATCAATTTTTTTGGGTTAAAAATTCAACTTTTTTGTAGATAATTCTTGAATTTTCTTTGATTTTCTTGAACTAAAAATTTAGCTTCAATGTTGGTTGCAAATATATATTTTTTGAGTTAAAAATTCAATATTTTGTTCAAACTTCTTTTTGTAGAAAATTAAATTTCTTCGTTGTAAAATCGATTTTTTAGTTAAAAGTCTAACTGACATTTTTTTAATAAAAATAATGTTTTTCGCTAAAAAAATTAACTTTTTCATAGATAATGAGCATTTTTAATAAAACATTCTTTTTGGTGGAAATTTCATATTTTTGGTTTAAAATTAACCTATTTGGGTCAAAATTCATCTTTTCATCTTCAAAATTCATTTTTTCAGATTCACCTCTTTCGTTGCAAAATTTAACTACATGATCGATAATTTGTTTTATTATTTTTTGTTGCAAATATATTTTTTTTTTGTTAAAAATTGAACTTTTTTAGTTCAAAATTCAAACATTTAATTGAAAATAATTTTATTTTGTTCAAAATCCGCCTTTTTGGTAAGTAATGAATCTTCTCGGTTATAAAATCATATTTTTTGTTTATCAGTCAGAATTAATCGGAATTAATCTTGTTTGTTAAAAAAATTTTCTATTTGTTTGAAGATTTAATTATTTGGTTACAAGTTTCAAAAATTCAACTACTGCTTGGTAGAAAGTTAAACTGCACTGTTGAAAATTCTCTTAAGTTGAAGATTCATCTCTTTGTTTGAAAAGTATAACTATTTTGTTGAAACTTTGTTTAATTTTTGGTTGAACATTAATTTTTTTAATTTAAAAATTATTATTCCATTTTTGGCTGCCAAGATACGTTTCTAGTTTTTAAAAACTAAACCATTTTGTTGAAAACTCTTTTTTTTCTATCCTTTAGAAATTTTTCTATCCTTTATGAAGTTTATCTCTTTGGCCAGAAATTTAACTTTTTTTAAAAAAATTTAACTGTTTGAGAAAATAAAACTTTTTTGTTCAAAAATGATATTTTCAATCATTTAAAATTTTTTTCTCAAGCGTGGAGAAATTTATTCAAAGCAATAATAGTGTAGTTCCACCTCCAATTGTTGCAGCTCACTCGAGAGAGCTTGGGTGGTGGCTATTTTTTTGCAGTAAAATGTAAAGTGGAGAATGGAGCGTGGTGAGTTTAGCGTAGAGAGTCAAAGTGGAACGTGGAGAGTCAGAATGGAATGTGAAGAGTCAGAGTGGAGCGTGGGGAGTGATAGTAGAGCATTGTCAGTGGATCATTGAATGTGAAGAGTTAAGAGTGGAGAGTGGCGCGCGTAGAGTCAGAGTGGAGCGTGGAGAGTCAGAGTGAAGCGTGGAGAGTCAGAGTGAAGCGTGGAGAGTCAGAGTGGAGCGTGGAGAGTCAGAGTGGAGTGTAGAAAGTCAGAATGAAGCACGGAGCGTAGGGAAAGTGTAGAGAGGGTAAGTAAATGATGGATAAGTAGCGTCAGGCTGGGTAAGTGCAGAAGGAAGATGATAAAAAGTATGGAATGTGCGGTGAATTTGGAGTGTGGTGAATGGAGAGTGTGGTGAATGGAGAGTATGGTAATTTGAGAGTGTGGTAAATGGAGAGTGTGGTGAATGGAGAGTGTGGTGAATTGGGGAGTGTGGTTAAGGGGTTGAGGGAGGGAGTATTAGAAAGTTGACTATAAAGAACATGAAGTTATACTTTAGGGTTGTAGTGGAGGGAGTTAGAGTGATGAAAGACAGGGAGAATGGCGTGTCGATTGAAGTGAGAGGAAGTGCAGCACCTTATCTTTCGTTAGGGGTGCTTTCGGGACTCTGTAGGTGGTAAAACAATTTACAGAGTGAGATTTCCACGTTTGTGTAACTGTCAAGAGAGGGTTGACATTCGTTTGGGACGTCGGGAGATACTGTCACATTCAGGCGCCGCCTCACCGCTCCACTGCTCACCACCGACAGGCCCTTTCCGTCTCTATTGTAACTGCAATCCTGTTTACGTCGCTTTTACCCAGGAAATTGAATATTATCGGACGAGTACCTCACGATTTACATAAAGAGAAACCATTTCTAGAGCAAATTTAGTTTTGTGAATTTTTAAAATTCTCTGGGAGGCGGAAACTTTTTAAAACATGGTTATAATGTTATCTGGTGGAGAATGGTACACAGTGGAAAATAAATAAACAAATTAAATAAATATTTATTTTTATTATAAACTGGCAAAGATGAATTTTGAAAAAGAAATTTAATTTTCAATGAAGAACGATAAAGTTTCAATAAAAAAATGAATTTTTAATTTTTTTAATACAATTTTTAAACCAAAAATGCATTAATTCAGTTCAAAAATGTTTACCAAACAAAAAAAAACATTTTAAAAAATATTTATGTTTTCATATGTAGGGAAATATAAAAAACAGAATTTTTAACAAATTAGTTAAACTTTCAACCAAGAAGTTAAATATTTAACCAAAGAAGATTACTTGTTAAACAAACAGTTTAATTTTAAACCAAAAAGACGAATTTTTCATGAAGAAGATTAATTTTATACAAAAAAGTTATCTTTTTTAGTTTTAATTTTATATATTAATATATAAAATATTTCATTATTCGTTGAAGATAAACAATTTTTATGTGAAAATTGAACTGCTTTGCTAAAGGTTTAACCATTTTTTTAAACAATTTTTTTTTGAATATTATTCTTTTTTGCCTGGGCAGCAATTTTCTTCTTTTGTTGAAATTTTAAGTTTCGTTGAAAATGAACTTTTTTCTTAAAAATTCATATTTTTGGGTTGCTAATTCCTCTGTTTTACAGAAATTTTTCTTTTGGCTTGAATTATCAACTTTTTTCTTTCTTTAATTTCTGTTTTGTGGAAAATTCGTCTTTTTATTTTGGAAAATGTAACTATTTTTTTTTTTTGAAAATCCGAACATTTGGTTGAAGATTTATTTTTGAAGCTGAAAAATTCAATTATTTTGTTGAAAAATTACTTACTTGGTTGAAAATTAAACTATTTTTTTTACAGATTAATTTTTTGTATGAAAAGTCAACTAGTATGTTAAAAAAATTTCCTTTTTGGTTGAAAATTCATCTTTTAGGTTTGAATTAAATAAATAATAAAAAAAAAAAATTAATTTGAATCTTTAATTTAGTTAACTTATTCCGTCCATAACGTATTATGTTAAAAATGTTATATTTAATACTGCTTTGCTTCGTGTTTGTGCACAGTACTGCTTTAAGTCCGGAGATAGAGCAGTACTATACGCAAAGGCGACTTAAAGCATTACTAAATGAAATTTCGCAGACCGCACATTTTTGCTAAAAGTTTTAATGAATCTTCAGTTTAAATAATAAGTTTTGCCCTGAATATAGTTGCACAAGATGCAAGACATCCGTGAAATTCCAAATTTTACGATTCAAGGCGGTCATTAAGCGTAAGAGAGTTAATTCTCCTCTTCACTGTATTTCTCTTTCGTGCGGCATCTCGCGAAAATTCCCATGCAAATTCATCGCGGAGGTAATAAAATTTAAACACGCCCTCAAAACTTTACGAACTCCTGCTAAACTGTTCTGGCTGGCTCAAGTTGAGAATTAACCGGCCAACACCCTATTAGCAATAAAGTAAGCTCTCCAGCCGCAATGTCTTACCACTTAAGCAGACGTTTCATTCCAATCGAACAATTTCATTCAATTTTATAGGATCCTTTTCAATTAACCGTACCAGCAGTTCTCGGAATTTGGGGCTTTAAAGTCCATTTAGAGATAATTAACAACTTTAAAAAGTTTAAAAAGTTAAAAATACTATTTATCTAAAGTTGGATAATAAACGCTGCAGAAAATGAAAATTTTCAATTATCCGAAGACGGATAATTTTTATCCGAATCGTGTTAGATATTATCCGATTCGTGATAAAAATTATCCGCCTTGTGATAAAAATTATCTGTTGTCGGATAATTGCACGAGATTAGTATTAAATTAGTACTAAGTTAGATTAGTATTAAATTAGTAATAAGTTAGAAACTAATAGATGCAAATAATTCAAACAATTATCCGCCTCATGATAAAAATTATGCGAATAGTGATCAAAATTATCCGCCTCGTGATAAAAATTATCGGCTGTCGGATAATTGTGCTGCTATGTGTTGGTGTTATTTGCTGTATTCAAAATAAATTTCAAGTCTCTTTTAGAATCAAATTTTCTCAAAATGTCAGGTTTAATGAATGACTTCACAGTAAATACCTAAAATATTATTTATCTGGAGTTAGAAAAAAAGGTGCAAATAGTTTAAACAATTATCCGCCTCGTTATACGTCGGATAATTGTTCTGATTTCAAAATGAGTTCCAACTCTCTTTTAGAATCAAATTTTCTTGAATTGATGGGTTTAATAAAGAGTAAATACCCGAGATATTATTTATCTAAATTTAGATAGAATCGGTGCAAATAATTGAAACAATTATCCGCCTCGTTATATGTCGGATAATTGTTCTGATTTCAAAATAAGTTCCAACTCTCTTGTAAAATGATTTTTTTTCGAATTGGCGAGTTTAACAATGACTTGCTAGTAAATCCCCGAGATGTTATTTGTCTAAAGTTAGATCTTTTGTAAAATAAAATGTATTGAATTGGCTGGTCTAATTAATGACTGCAAAATAAATCCCTGAGATATTATTAAAAACGGTGACATAAGTTGAACAATTATCCGCCTCGTGATAAAAATTTTTCGCCTCGTGTTAAAAATTTTCTGTCGCCGGATAATTGTGCTGATATATGTTGGTGTTATTTGCTGTATTCAAAATGAGTTTCCCCTCTTTTGTTTACTGAAATTTTTTCGAATTGGCGGGTTTAATTAATGACTGCACAGTAAATCCCCGAGATATTATTAAAAACGGTGCAAAAAGTGAAACAATTATCCGACTTGTGATCAAAATAATCCGCCTCGTGAGAAAAATTATCTGCCTCTTGTTAAAAATTATCTGCCGTCGGATAATTGTGCTGATATGTGTTGGTGTTATTTGCTGCATTCAAAATGAGTTTCACCACTCTTGCAAATTGAAATTTTTTCGAATTGGCGACTTCAATAACTAACTGCGCATTAAATCCCTTAGAAATTATTTACCTAAAGTTAGCTAAAAGTGGTGCAAACAATTGAAACAATTATCCGGTTCGTGATAAAAATTATCCGCTTCGTGATGCAAATTATCCGCTTCGTGATGAAAATTATCCGCTTCGTGATAAAAATTATCCGCTTCGTGATAAAAAATATCTGCCGTCGGATAATTGTTCTGATTTTTCTTTGTTTCATTTGCTGTATTCAAAGTGAGTTCCACTTTCATTTATAATTGAATTTTTTCTAATTTGCGGCTTTAATTAATCACTCCACAGTAAATCCTCGAAATATTATTTATCTGAAGTAGGATTAAAATACTGCAAACAAATTGAAACAATTATCCGACGACTGATAATTATTATCCGCCTCGTAATAAAAATGATTTACCACCGGATAATTGTAGTTTTCAATTGTTTGCATCATTTTTATCCAACTTCAGATAGAAAATATTCCGGGAATTTCCTGTAAGGTGTTAATTTATCTGGTAGCAAGGAACCGGAAATGAGAAATAACGAGCAAAAAGTATCAGCAGTCGGTGAATAAAGGGAGAGGTGCAACAGGATGACCCTAGTTTGCAATGGAGGGGGGGGGGGGGGTTAAAAAAGGCTTTAAGAAAGGGGGAAGTAAGGCCATTTGTGTAATCCTGCTGCTACCGGTAATTAGTGACATTAGCATATCTTGCCCTCTTGATGAGGTTGAGGTGAAACAATTTACATGCGAATGGCCCTTTTGATCCTGAAAAAAATAATCGTCTCGTAAATATAAAGTGTTTACTGCCTGAGTCTCATCGCGTCATTGTAATGAGGAAAGATAAAGAAAATATACAAGGGACCATTTTTTATCCGAAAATAACTTTCTCAAAGCAAATTACAATATTTTGATAGGTTTTGTGCCCTTGTGTGGAAAACTAGAATTTGTTAGGTTTCGTGCCCTTGTTTGGAAAAGTAGAATTTTGATTGGGATCGGAATTAATTTGGGCATTGAAGTAATTAGGGTATAAGTTTTATGATTATTATAGTTTATTTTTTATGAATAATGACAGGGACCTAGAAGTATAAAAATTCGAGTATTGACTTCCGGAAAAATATGCCGGATTTTTATTTTCTCTTTCGGCGTATTTAACTACTAAAAGGACGAATTTTTTTACAAAAAAGAAAGCTTATTTATTAAGTAGGTAAATTTTCAACAAAAGATTTAAATTTTCAAATGTTGAAAATTCAAGAAAATTTAATTTTAAATGAATAATCAGTTTTCTTCCTTTTTTTGATTTTCAACAGTAGAAAATTGAAAAAAAATCGGAAATTTAACTATTTTAATAGAAAATTATAGATTTTCAACGAAAGAGTAGAATTTTCAAACAGGAAACTAAAAAAATAACAAAATTTCAATTTTTAATAAATGATTTGAGTTTTCATTTAAGAAAAAAAGACGAATTTTCTAGCAAAATAATTTAATTGTAAAGCAAACATGAATTTTCAATTCTCTTGAAACTTTAATAATTTGGAATTGAAAAGAATTGGAAAATTGAACTATTTTGTTAGAAAATTTTCAAATTTTAACTAAAGAGATTAATTTTGAAACAAGAAAAGAAGAAAATTTGAAATTGAATTTTAAATAAAGAGAAAAGATTTTCTACGAAAATAATTAAATTTTAAATTAAAAAGATAGCTTTTTTAGCAAGCTATATTTATTGTTAATAAAAGATTTGAAAATTGAATGAAATTGAAATTTCAATTCTCAAAGGTGATTTTTCTGTTTTCTTCTAATTTTAATAATTTGAAAATTAAAAAAAAATGGGAACTGCCAAAAAAGTTAAATTTCCTATTTTTTTACAATGCATAACTAATGAAAAATGGTAATTCAATTTTACTCAAATGAAAACTCAATTTCGTTGTACAAATGGAAATTTGTTTACCAAACAACGTTCATTTTCCTTTTTTTTTAATTTTAAGCTATTCAAAATTGAAGAAAATATCAAATTTATCTTGGAAAATTCAATGTTCAATCTTCTTCAATTATCAGTATTTCAAAATTTAATTTTTTGTAGTGAATCGACAATTTTCTATCAAAATAGTTAATTTTCCCATTTTTTTTTCAACTTTCTACTGTTGAAAATCAAAAAAAAAGAAGAGAAAACTGATCATTCATCTTTTACAATTAAATTGTCTTCAATTTTTAACATTTGAGAATTCAAAATTTTTAATTTTGGTGTAAAATTTGTTGAATTTTTAGCAAAATAATTGAGTTTTCATTGAAGAAAACTGAATGTTTAAAGATGAACTTTTAATTTTCTTCAATTTTTAATAGTTTGGAATAGAAAAAATAGAAATTTTAACTATTTTGATACAAAAATTTTACATTTTCATTAAAAAAGTTGAATCTTCCGCCAAGAAATGAGGAAAATTTTAAATTGAATTGAAAATTAAAAGAGAAGTTTTTTCTACCAAAGTAATTTAAATTTCACATATGAACTTTCAATTTTCTTGAATCTTTAATAATTTGGAATTGAAAAGAATTGGAAAATTAACTATTTTATTAGAAAATTTTCAAATTTTGACTAAAGAGATTAATTTTGAAACAAGAAAAGAAGAAAATTTGAAATTGAATTTTAAATAAAGAGAAAAGATTTTCTACGAAAATAATTTAATTTCAAAGCAAAAGGATGCATTTTTAGCAAGCTATGTTAATTCTAAAAAAAAAATTTGAAAATTGAATAAAATTGAAATTTGAATTCTCAAAGGTGACTTTTCTGTTTTCTGCTAAGTTTGATAATTTGCAATTTAAAAAAATGGGAACTACCAAAGAAGTCAAATTTTCTTAATTTTTTTTAATACCTAACTAATGAAAAATTGAAATTCAATTTTACTCGAATGAAAACTCAATTTCGTTGTCAAAATGGAAATTTGTTTACGAAAATACGTTCATTTTCCTTTTTTAAAAAAAATTTTAAGCTATTCAAAATTGAAGAAAGTAAAAAAGTTATCTTGGAAAATTCAATTTTCAATCTCTTCAATTTTCAGTATTTCAAAATTTAATTTTTTGTAGCGAATCGAAAATTTTGTATTAAAATAGTTAATTTTCCGATTTATTTCAACTTCCTACTGTTGAAATAAAAAAAAAGAAGAGACTTGATCATTCATCTTCTAAAATAAATTGTTTTTAATTTTTACCAGTTGAGAATTCAAATTTTTTAAATTTTTGTGTAAAATTTTTTTCAATTTTTAATAGTTTGGAATAGAAAAAAAAAAAGAAATTTTAACTATTTTGATCGAAAATTTTAGGTTTTCATTAAAAAAGTTGAATCTTCCATCAAGAAATGAGGAAAATTTGAAATTGAATTTAAAATTAAAAGAGAAGTTTTTTCTACTAAAGTAGTTTAATTTTAAGCCAAAAATGATTTCTTCAGAACGAAAAAGTTGAATTTTCAATACATTTTAAAAATTTTGAATTGCTGGAAATTAAAAAAATTAAAAACTTAATTTCCAAAGATTTTGTAATTAAAAAAAAAAAAGTTAAATTTTTAACTTAGAAAAAGTGGAAGAAAATTGAAAATTTAAATTTTACCCTTTGAAAGGCTTCACATTTAAATCCTAAAGAATTCGAAAATGAAAATCCGGCAGAATTTGCCGGATGATAATAAACAAAGACCATTTAATTTAAATCCCGAATTAAAATCGCCTTTCCGCAATTACTTGTTTTGAAATAAGGTATTTTAATTTTTATTATCGAAGGTACTATTTTCTCAATTACGTATCTTACTCGCCCGTTCCTTTAAAGTTTAACAGGTAATTGTTTGCTCAGCGAGATATTGCCGCACCCTCGACATCAGTCGCCATTTTTGCATAATTTCCGAGGAGGCAATTCGCACACTTTATCGTTGATTCGTACTTCTTAATGTCCCGGAAAGAAAGTCAGTCCCGTCCCTCTTTTGCGCTACAGGGTTCCGGTGACAATGCCTCGTTAGTCGCCTAAACGTCTTCGTGGAAGAGGTGCGATTAAAAGTTGTAAGCCATTCTGAGAATTGCCCAAATATATTCCAGCAGACATTAACTCGAGACACGGCGATTACACCCGGACCGGAAGCTAAAAGCACAGAAAAGTTCCAGAGCACGTGGAAATTATGGGAATTAGTGCGTGTCGAAAAATCTTTTTTTTTTGTCTTTCCTTTTCCGACGTGGTTATCTTTCGCTCCCAGACTACTTCCGCAGGCAGGGGTATGTCGAGGCAAACACTCTGAGGCAAACTCTCCCGAGGCAGACACTCCGAGGCAAACATTCCGAGACAAACACTCCGAGGCAGACACTTTAATACAGACAAGCCGAAGCAGACACTTAGCATTAGACCGATTGGAAAAATTGAAATAATGAAAACATAGCTCAACTAAATATAAATTGGCTGAACTGAATTAAAAAATGGGTTAATATCTTCAATTTCAGTTAAGAGATACAAAAGTGAGTATCATTAGTTACAGGCAAAATAAAGTAGCCCCAGTCGCATTGGAGTGTCTGCCTTGGAGTCTGCCTTGGAGTGTTTACCTCGGAGTGTTTACCCCTCGGAGTGTTTACCTCGGAGTGTCTGCCTCGGCGTCCCCCTGCCCTAGTCAATAGTTTAAGAATCCCTGGTTTCTATACGAAACGATGGTTATTAACGTCGACCATGGGGTCGTTTTAGGGGCGTTTGAAAATACGATTGGTTTTGATTGCGATACGAAGGTTCTGAATAAGGCCGCAATTTCACGGCTCTTCGGTGAAGCAATTTCGGCTCGTATACTTTAAAGAAAGGGGATACGAGAATCGGAAACATGTCGAAATGATTGACTTCGTGTAAAGGAGTCATGAAGTAACAAGATACTTGGTACGTGCCGGTGTTTCAAGCAGGAAAATATAACGAAAATGTAATTTTTTTCAGAATTAGAAAAAAAATATTTAATGACATTTAAAGAAATCTGGAAAACTTGAAATTGTGAGCACATTCTTATATATAACTGGAAAAAATTTAATTATCTTGTTTTTAATCTTTTTTTAATTAGTTTTTTTTTTAAAGAAAAGTTAATTATTCTTTTTTTTTTAAATTGATCATCTTTAGTTTAAAATTCAAGTATTTATTGAAAAATTCTTTTTTTTTTTTAATTAGGTTTTTTTAATTAAAAGTTATTCTTTTTAGTTGAAAATTCATCTCTTTGGTTGAATATTATTTTTTTAAACTAAAAATATAACTATTGACTTTTTGGTTGAAAATTTATATTTTTGTTTGAAAGTTCATGTCTCTCGTTAAAAATTCGTCTTTTTGTAACAAATTAATTCTCTTATTGGAAAATTCTATTATCCCATTAAAAAATTTATAATTTTTGTTGAAAATGCATAATTTAGATTTGAAATGTAACGATTTTGTTGCAAATTCTTTGTTTTTGTAGAAAATTAATTTTGAAAGTTAATGTTAAATTCTTTGGTTAAAAATTTATTTATTTTTTGATGAAAATGGATCTATGTAATTAAAAATTCATCTCTTTGATTAAAAATTTAAACAGTTTGTTAAAGATTCGCTTTTTTATGAAAAATTAATTTTTTTACTTGAAAATTTAACTATTCATAATAAAAATTTAATTATTGCCTTTCGGGTAAAAACTTATCTTTTCTCGTTGAAAATAAATACTTTTTGTTGAAAATTCTTTTGGATTCATCCTATTTTGTTTGAAACTTGTTTTTTTTGTTGACAAATATTTTTTCTTTTAAAAATTCAATTGTTCCAATTTTTGACTCAAAATTCATATTTTTAATTGGAAATTTAGCTTTTTTAGTTAAAAATTCGTCATTTTTTTTCAAATTCAACTATTTTTTTTTATTTTAAATTAAAATATTTTTTGGTTCAAATATAAAATATTATTGTTTTCCTACAATTTAATTTTTTATGTTAAAAATTAATTCTTTTAGCTTAAAATTGAATTATTTGGTGGAAAATGAATTTTTTTTAAAATTCATATTTTCCGGTTAAAAATTTCACTGTTTTTTTTTACCAAATTCGTTTTGTTTAAATTGAATATTATTTTTTTCTTAAATAAAAATTTAGCCATTGAATTTTTGGTTAAAATTGATAGTTTTCAGTTTGCAATACATTGATAGTTTTTACTTGAAAATAAACTAAATATTACATTATTATTTGAGAAAATTATTTTTTTTTTTTGCTGAAAATTTCATTATTTGGTTGAAAATTCATTTCATGTTTGTTCCAAATTAATTTTTTAACTAAAAATTCAACTTCCCTTTTAGTTAAAAAATAAATAATTGTAAAAAAATTGCAACTTGTTTTTCACCTTAAAATTTAATCATTATTTTTTAGCTTGAAAATAGATTTTAGTTCATTATTATTAATTGATAAGTCTGCTATTACATTTTTGTTTAGAATTCATTATTTTTAGGCTAAAAATTTGATTTTTAGTAGCAATTTAATTATTTGTTTATTTATTATTGGAATATGTAATTATTTTTTTTTTGGGAAATTCTACTATTTTGTGGTAGTTATTTTTGTTTTAAACTCAATTTTTTAACTCACAATTCAAGTATTACATTTTTTGGCAATACGTTGATAGTTTTTAGTTAAAAAATAAACTAAATATTACATTATTTGAAAAAAAAAAATTTTTTTCCTGAAAATACAGTTTTTTGGTTAAAAATTTATTTGTCTATTGTTTAAAATTTCATTATTTCAAATCCGGATTTCAAATCCGGTTTTTTTGCTTAAAATTTTTTTATTGAAACGTGCACTATTATATTTTTGGTCAGAATTTGGTTAAAAATTCAACTATTCTGTCAAAGTTTTTTTTTTGAAACTTAATTCTTTAACTCAAAATTCCAGTATTCCTTTTTTGGCAATACATTGATAGTTTATAGTTAAAAAAAAAATCAATATGACATTATTATTTGAGAAAAATATTTTTTTTTGCTGAAAATGCAGTTTATTTGTTAAAAACTAGTTTTTTTGTGCTAAAAATTGATCAATTTTAGTTAAAAAATAAAAAACTTTCTTTTTTTGTTGTTAAAGATTAATTTATTTTTGATTTGAACATTGTTTTTCGCCTTAAAATTTAATTATTATTTTTTAGCTTGTAAATAGATAGTTTTTAGTTCATTACATTTAATTCATTATTTTTAGGCTAAAAATTTGCTTTTTAGGAGCAATTTTATTTTTTATTTATTTATTATTGGAAAATGTAATTATTATTTTGGAAATTCTACTATTTTGTGGAAGTTATTTTTGTTTTAAACTCAATTTTTTAAATCAAAATTCCAGTATTCCATTTTTTGGCAATACATTGATAGTTTTTATTTAAAAAATAAACTAAATAGTACATTATTATTTGAAAACATTATTTTTTTGTTGCCGAAAATACAGTTTTTTTGGTTAAAAATTAGTTTTTTTGTTGCTGAAAATTTCATTATTTGTTTGAAAATTCATTTCTTGTTTGTTTAAAATTAATTTATTAACCGAAAATTAAACTATTTATTTTTGCGCTAAAAATTGATCCCTTTTAGTTAAATAATAAACAATTTTTTTCAAAATCATTTTTTTGTTGAAGATTTATTTATTTTTGATGTGAAAATTGTATTTCACCTTAAAATTTAATGGTTATATTTTAGCTTAAAAACGGATAGTTTTTAGTTTATTATTTTTTATTGTTAAGTCTGCTATTACATTTTTTATTTAGAATTAATTATTTTTAGGCTAATAATTCTGCTTTTTAGTAGCAATTTTAAGTTGTTTTTTTTAAAAAGTTATTTTGTCAACAATTCAACTTCTTTGTTAAAAATTTAGCTTTTTGATAAACATTAATTTTATTAATTAATGTGCCAATCACAACATCAACTACGAAGAATATATTAACATTTTTGTTGAATTTCTTTTTCTTTTCTTTTTTTTTTAAACAGGTTAAAACTTAATTTTTTAACTAAAAGTGATCGATCAGAATTATTTTTTTCTGTTGAAAAATCAATTACTTGTTTAAAGGTTGTCCTAATTTTTTTTAATGCATTTTTTGTCTTTGAAAATTCAGCTGTTTCGCTAAAAATTTGTTTTGAACTATTTTGTTCAACAAATTTTTTTCGTTGATAATTAATTTTTTTATTAAAAAATTTAAGAAAATTAATCTTCTAGGTTGCAAGTGTATCTTTAAATTAAAAATTGATCTCTTTCGGCTGAGGATTCAACTTTTTTTGTTAAAAATCAACTGTTTTGCTAAAAAGTTTTTTGTTTATGAAAATTCAACTGTTTCGTTAAAAGTTTTTTTAAAACTTTTTTTTCAACAACTTTTTTTGTTCATAATTAGTTTTTTTCAATTAAAAATTAAATTTCAACTTTTCGATAGATGATTTTTATATTTTATAATAAAAAAGAAAATAATAAATATCTTAACAAGGTACAAATTTAGAGGTTAAAAAAAGTTTTTTTGAAAAATAAAGAACAAAATTAAAATGTGCATAACTTTTTAAAAAATGTTTTTTTTTATTGCAAATTGTAAAATTACTTATAGTCTAATTTTCCTGTAAAAACAAAAAATGTCGTCCCCCAGATATTCTGCGACTGAATAAAAATTTAATTTTTTGTTTCAAAGTTTATGCATTATGAGAATTAATTTTTTTTCGTAAAAAATCAATCTTCTTGGTTGAAAATTAATTTTTATTGTTAAAAATTATTATTTTTTTTTGTAAATACAAGTGTAGAGTGAAATCTGGATTTAGTGATCCTCCATTTAATGTCTCCGAGAATTGAGGCCGCGCGGTGGGGATGGGCGAGAGGAGCCGTGCGGGCATTTGCAATGTTCACTCAGGCGTGACAAACCAGAGAGCTCAGTCCCAAAATTGAAATTAAATCCTAGTTTGACTATTTTCAGTTGAGATTTTGATTATTTCATAGAAAATTCATCTTTTTAGTCTTAAAAATTCAAAATTTGAGCTTAAAATTTATTTTATTTGTTTTTTATTAGCAACCAATTTTTTATTAGCAAAATCTTGTTCACGTATCTGCAAGTCGTACGACTTTGCTCGTCGACATGGTTGGTTACTGCCGCAGTAAATCATTCTCAAGCAATCAAGTGGCTTTGTGCAAGCAAGGCTGCCTCACAGATCATCGCATATTCTGATCTAAATGCACACGGTCTAGAGTAGAAATTGGAAATTTGCATGCAGCAAACTTGGACTCATGAAGACAGCAATTTGCAATTTCAGGCCGCAATCATTTTGAATTTGTGTTGGTTATTTCGTAACGAAGAAGCTGCTTCTTGCCAGCAATTATACTTCATTTTTTTTTTTCATAATTATATTTATAACCTCTCCCCCCCCCCCCATCCCCCTCTTCCTCTTTTTACAAAAATTCTTTTTTCCCTTTGATTTTTTTATATATTTTAATCCAATTTCATCTCTTTTGGGCAAAAATTTGACTGTTTGGTTAAAAATTAAATTTATTTCGATAATTGAACTATTTTCTGACAAAGTGAGTTTCTTTTTTTTTGTCGTTTTGTTTGCAAGTTACTTGTCTTAACAGAAGTTCTTTTTCTGTTAAAACGGTGATTTTTTACGTTAAAATTTAACTATTACATTGTACCTCAAAATTAATATTTTAAAATTCGTTCTATTTTGTTAAAATTTTTTTTTTTTTAATTGAAAAGTCCACTATTATATTTTTGGTTAGAATTTGGTAAAAAATTCGACTATTGGTTGAAAATTAATTTTTTTTCGAAAATTGAACTATTTTCTGAAAAAAAGTTTTTTTTTGTCATTTTGGTTGAGTTACTTTTTTTAACTGAAATTATTTTTTTGTTAAAACGGTAATTTTTTACGTTAAAATTTAATTATTACATTGTACCTCAAAAATAATTTTTTTAAATTCGTTTTATTTTGTTTAAAATTTTTTTTTAATTGAAAAGTCTACCATCATATTTAAGGTTAGAATTAGGTTAGAATTTGGTTAGAATTTGGTTAAAAATTCGACTGTTTGGTTGAAAATTAAATTTTTTTTGTAAATTGAACTATTTTCTAAAAAAGTGAGTTTATTATTTTTTGTCGTTTTGGTTGAAAGTTACTTTTCTTAACTCAAATCCTTTTTTTTTTAATTGTAATTTTTTACGTTAAAATTTAACTGTAACATTGTACCTCAAAAATACTTTTTTAAAATTCGTTTTTTTGGTTATTGGAATTTTTGGTTAGAATATGGTCAAAAATTCGACTATTTATTGGATTTTGTAATTATTTTTTTGGAAATACAACTATTTTGTCAAAGTTATTATTTTTTTTTAAATTTAATTTTTTAACTCAGAATTCAAGTATTGCATTTTTTGGAAATACATTGATAGTTTAAAGTTAAATTTTTTTTAGTTTGAAGTTAGTATTTGGTTAAAAAATCGGCTATTTATTGAAAAATGTAATTGTTTTTTTGGAAATGTAACTATTTTGTCAGTTATTATTTTTTTTTTTTGAAACTTAATTTTTTAACTCAAAATTCAAATATTCCATTTTTGGCAATAGATTGATAGTTTTTTGTCAAAAAATAAACTAAATATTACAATATTATTTGAGAAAACTATTTTTTTTGTTGCTGAAAATACAGTTTTTTGGTTAAAAATTAGTTATTTTGTTGTTGAAAATTTCATTATTTAGTTGAAAATTCATTTCTTGTTTGTTCAAAATTAATTTTTTAACTGAAAATTTAACGCTTCAATTTTGACTCGACATTGTAGTTAAAAAATAATTTTTTAAAATTGGTTTTTTTTGTTTAAAATTTATTTTTTTAAATTGAAAAGTCCACTGTTATATTTTTGGTTAGAATTTGATTAAAAATTCGACTAATTATTGAAAAATGTAACCATTTTTTTGGAAATTCAACTATTTTGTCGAAGTTATTAATTTTTTTTTAATTTATGTTTTAACTCGAAATTCAAATGTTCCATTTTTTGGCAATACATTGATAGTTTTTACTTAAAAATAAACTAAATATTACATTATTATTTTAGAAAATTATTTTTTTCGTTGCTGAAAATTTCATTATTTGGTTGAATTTTCAAAATCAATTTTTTAACTAAAAATCTAACTTTTTATTTTTGTGCTAAAAATTGATCCCTTTTAGTTAAAGTATAAACAACTTTCTTCAAAATTCTTTTTTTGTTATTGAAGATTTATTTATTTTTGATTTGAAAATTCTTTTTCACCTTCAAATTTAATGATTATTTTAACCTTAAAAATAGATAGTTTTCAGTTCGTTCTTTTTAATTGTTAAGTCTGATATTACATTTTTGTTAAGAATTTATTATTTTTAGGATAAAAATGTTGTATTTTTATTAGAAACTTTAATTATTTTTCTTTCAATTCGCTTTTTTTTGTTTAAAATTTATTTTTTTAAATTAAAAAATGCCACTATTATATTTTTGGTTAGAATTTGTTTAAAAATTCGACTATGTATTGGAAAATGTAATTATTTTTTTGGAAATTCTACTATTTTGTCGAAGTTATTTTTGTTTTAAACTCAATTTTTTAACTCAAAATTCAAGTATTCCATTTTTTGGCAATACATTGATAGTTTTTAGTTAAAAAATAAACTAAATATTACATTATTATTTGAAAAAATTATTTTTTTTGTTGCTGAAAATGCAGTTTTTTGGTTAAAAATTTCATTATTTGGTTGAAAATTCATTCCTTGTTTGTTAAAAATTAATTTTTTAACTGAACATTTAACTCTTCATTTTCGACTGCTATTACATTTTTTGTTTAGAATTCATTATTTTTAGGCTAAAAATTTTGCTTTTTAATAGAAACTTTAATTTTTTTAAAATCGCTTTTTTTTTGTTTTAAATTAATTTTTTTTAAATTGAAAAGTCCACTAATATATTTATGGTTAGAATTTAGTTAATAATTCGACTATGTATTGAAAAATGTAATTATTTTTTTGTAAATTCAACTATTTTGTCAAAGTTTTTTTTTTAAACTTAATTTTTTAACTCAAAATTCAAATATTCCATTTTTTAAAAATACATTGATAGTTTTTAGTTAAAAAATCAACTTAATATTACATTTTTATTAGAAAAAATTATTTTTTTGTTGCTGAAAATACAGTTTTTTTGGTTAAAAATTTATTTGTTTGTTGTTGAAAACTTCATTATTTGGTTAAAAATTAATTTCTTGTTTGTTCAAAATTAATTTTTTAACTAAAAATTTAACTCTTCATTTCTGACTTTGCATTTTAGCTCAAAACTAATTTTTTCAAATTCGATTTTTTTGCTTAAAATTTTTTTATTGAAAAGTGGACTCTAATATTTTGGGTCAGAATTTGGTTAGAAATTCGACTATTTATTGAAAAATGGAATCATTCTGTGGAAAATCAACTATTTTGTCAAAGTTTTTTTTTTTGAAACTTTTTTTTATAACTCAAAAATCAAATATTCCAGTTTTTGGCAATACACTGATAGTTTTTACCTGAAAAATAAACTAAATAATACATTGTTATTTGAGAAAATTATTTTTTTCTTGCTGAAAATATAGTTCTTGGTTAAAAATTAGTTTTCTTGTTGTTATAAATTTCCTTATTTGGTTGAAAATTCATTTCTTATTTGTTCAAAATTATTTTTTTAACTGCAAAATTTAGCTCTTCATTTTTGTGCTAAAATTGATCCCTTTTAGTAAAAAAATCAACAACTTTCTTCAAAATTCTTTTTTTTTTTGTTTTTGAAGATTTATTTATTTTTGGTTTGAAAATTGTTTTTCACCTTAAAATTTAATGGTTACATTTTATCTTAAAAATATATATTTTTTAGTTCATTATTTTTTATTGTTAAGTCTATTATTATTAAATTTTTTATTCAGAACTAATTATTTTTAGGCTAAAAATTTTTCTTTTTAGCAGCAATTTTAATTATTTTTTTTTTAAATTCAACTGTTTTGTTAAAAAGATTTTTTTGTCAAAAATTCAGCTTCTTTGTTAAAAATTAAACTTTTTGATAAACATTAATTTTATTGTTGAATTTATTTTTCTTTTCTTTTTTTTTTAAACCCAGATTGAAAATTAATTTTTTAACTAAAAGTGATCGATCAGAATTATTTTTTTCTGTTGAAAAATCAATTACTTGTTTAAAGGTTGTCGCAATTTTTTAAATGGATCTTTTGTCTTTGAAAATTCAACTGTTTCGCTAAAAATTTGTTTGGAACTATTTTGTTCAAAAAATTTTTTTCGTTGATAATTAATTTTTTTAATAAAAAATTTAAGAAAATTAAATTTCAAGGTTGAAAGTGTATTTTTAAATTAAAAAATGATCTCCTTTGGATGAGGATTCAACTTTTTTTTGTTAAAAATCAGTTTCTTGAACTGAAAATATAACATATTTTATTTTTGTTTGAAAATCTAGTTTTTAGCGAAAAAAATTTGACTATTTGTTATAAAATGTATTCTTCTTTTTTTAATTCAGTTAATATTTATGGCTTAAAAATTAAACTATCTTATTGAAATTTTGTCATTTTTAGTAAAAAATTCATATTTTGAATTAAAAATTTAGGAATTTGGGTGAATTTATTCTTTTCTGTTTGGAAAATCTTTTTTTGACTTAAATGTAAATATTTGGTTAAAAAATTATCTTTTTTAGTTAAAGACTCAAATATGTTGTTAAAAATCCTACTGTGTAAAAAACTCTATCCCTTTTTTTCGTGGAAAACTACTGTATTTTTAAATTAAAAATTCAACTATTTTTTTTGAAAATGCAATAAATTTTGACTTGAAATTTGGATTTTGAATTCAAAACGCAAAAAATTTGTATACAGCTCCGAATAATACATAATTATATAAAAAATTGTCATCCCTTGTATTTAAGGAATAATTCATTCCAGCCATTATTCCGTCACTTAATAAAAATTTGTCTTAATTTTGATGCTAATTACACTTTCATTCTCAGTAGAAGTGCAATGCTCTCGCTACCAGCATAAATCACAAGATAGTGATTTGTGCACATTCCTCTCTCATCGAGAGTAATTACACTTCCTAGAAAGTGAGCAAAATTAGATCGACAAATTCTGTAAAATATCCAACGATTTTTATTTTTCTTGACAATTAAAATACAAAATTGAGCATAATTCGCGATGTTGACATTTTTAAAATAATAATTTTAGTAAAAAAACGATTTGATGACTCTATTTGTGAAAAAAATCCTCTTGCTCCGCCCGGATTCGAACCCAGACAAATTCTAGAGATTCCCGGTCTCGTGCTCTTACCCACAAATCCACGGATGGCGGATAAGATTAATTATTTTTTTCGCAGACTTGTATAAGTTGAAAGACCGGGAATCGACTGTAGAACTGGGTTCGAATCCCAGCGCGGCTAGATTTTTTTTTCATCGCTAAAGACTATATTTATTTTTTTCAGGCTAGATTTAAAACAGTTTATAATGAAGTTGATTGGTTGTCAGAAAGATGATTTTTCTTTGCTTGAATGATTTCTTTAACGAGCGATTTGCACTTCCGACACGTGTTGCTCGACCGCGAGCGGCCGAGGCATTAACCCGGTTTGGCTATATATATATCGGACGTTTATCGTTCGACCGTTATACACACGGTGTTTAAAAAAAAAATACATGCACGCGTTTTATTAACAAATTCCCTTTCGTATGCCGAGGCGTTACCGAAATTCGTGCCACACATTCACGATTGCGAAAGTGGCAACTCGATCAAAGGGAATGAACTTCTTCAAATATCTCGAGACTTTACACTCTTTTTTTTTTTTAATTTTTTTTCCCCCTCTTTTCAAGAAAATTCCCCTTTTTCCGTTTTTTTTTTAAATTGCGAAATCAATTAATAGAACCGAATTTAAAAAAATCAATAGTATTTTTGATCTAAGTTCATTCCTTTGGATGAAAAAACTAAAATTATTATTTTTTTTTTTTGAATATTCGTTTTCATTTGTTGGAAGAACACTAATATTTTATGATTAAAAGTTCAATATTTTGAATTGAGTAATTTAATATTATATTTTTGGTTCAGAATTTATAATTTTTTGTGAAAAATTGAATTTTTTTTTTAAATTAAACAGTTTTTTTTTAGAGAATTCATCTTTTTTAGTGGTAAAAAATTCAACTGTTTTTTTTTAAACATTCTTCTTTGACTTTTGAAAGAACAGTCATCTTTAATTTTTAAAAGTTTATTTTTTTCAAATTCAGAATCCTACTATTATATTTTGTTCCAAATTTATCTCTCTTGGTTGAAAATTTAATTATTTTGTTTAAAATTAAACTATTTTGTTTAAAAATCCACCTTTTTGTTGGTAAAAAATTCAACTTTTTTTTTTAACATTCTTCTCCAAGTTTTGGAAGAAGAGTCATCTTTAATTGTTAAAAGTTTATTTTTTTCAAGTTAAGAAATTTACTATTATATTTTTTTGAGAATTTATGTCTTTTGGTTGAAAATTTAATTATTATGTTAAAAAAAACTTTTTTCTTGGTAGCAAAAAAAAACAACTTTTTTCTCAACATTTGCCTTCAAATTTTGGAAGAACAGGTTGAAATTGATTTTTTTAAATTTAGAATTCTACTATCATATTTTTGGTTTAGAATTTATCTGTTTTAGTTAGAAGTTTAATTATTTTATTGAAAATTAAAATATTTTGTTAAAAAATCCATTTTGTTGGTAGTAAAAAATTAAATTGTTTTTTTTAACATTTGCTTACAAATTTATATTGAATTGTGATGAAAATTAATTCTTTTAAATTGAGAAATTACCCTATATTTTTGAGTGAATTAAAAATCATTTTTTTCCGAATTTATCTCCCTTGGTTGAAAATTTAATTATTTTGTTGAAAATTAAATTCTTATGTTAACAAAATTTTTTTCTTGGTAGTACAAAAATAACTTTTTTCAACATTTTGGTAGTAAAAAAATCACTGTTTTTTAAATTTCCCTTTAAATTTAAAGTCCTCTTTTGTGATTATAAAGTATTTTTTTTTAATTGAGAAATTATTCTACATTTTTCATTAAAGTAAAGATCATTTTGTTGAAAATTAAACTATTCTGCTCAAAAATCCCTTTATTTGTCGTTAAAAAATTCAACTGTTTTTTTAGAGAATTCATATTTTTTTAACTTTTTTATTTTTATTTATATTATTTATTTTTAATATTATTTCATATAAATATTTTTACAAAATTCAACTTTTTAAACTTTCGGAATAACAGTCGTCTTTAATTGTTAAAAGTTTTTTTTTCAAGTTAAGAAATCTACTATTATATTTTTTTCCGAATTTATCTCTCTTGGTTGAAAATTTAATTATTTGGATGAAAATTAAATTCTTATCTTAAAAAAATTTTTTTCTTAGTAGTAAAAAAAAACTATTTACATTCTCTTACATTTATCTCTTTTGGTTAGAAATTTAATTATTTTGTTGAAAATTAAAGTATTTTTTAAAAAAATCAACTTTCCGGGTAGTAAAAAAAATCAATTGTTTTTTTTTAATTTGCCTTTGAATTTTTAATTTCGAAAGCACCCTATATTTTTAATTAAAATAAAGATCATTTTGTTGAAACTTAAACTATTTTGCTCAAAAATAAACTTATTTGTCGTTAAAAAATTCAACTGTTTTTTTTTTTTAGAGAATTCATCTTTTTTACCTGTTTTTCTTTAAAAATTTTTCAAAAATGTTA
>JAAAKG020205028.1:0-30679 GCA_010014905.2 Druon quercuslanigerum
ATAATTTTTAAAGTTTAAAATTTTGAAAATTATTGTTTGAATATAATATAACAAAAAATTTTAATAAATATTTCTGGGTGACGCATATATTTTAATTGGAACATTATTTAAAAAAATACAAAAAGCAATTTTATTATTCGGAAATTTTACAATTCAGTAATATTATAAACTGTCGTGAATTTTATTATTCGGGAGTTTTCCAATTCAGGAATTTTATAATTCGGCAATTTTATTATTCGCGAATTTTAATATTCGAGACTTTTCCAAATCGATATTTTTATTTTTCGTTAATTTTATTATTCTTGAAATTTATTATTCGGGCATTTTCCAATTCGGGAATTTTATTTTTCGTCTCATTAAATTCGGGAAATTCCAATTCGAATAGTTTATTATTCTGAAATTTTAATATTATAAACTGTTATGAATCTTTTTATTTGAGAATTTTCCAATGCGGGAGTTTTATTATTCGCGAATTTGATTTTTCGGTATTTTTCAGTCATTCCCTAAAAACTGTCAATGTTTAACAAAAAATGAAATAGTTACATTTTCTATTTGACAAAAGTATTTTCAATAAAAAAACGTATTTTCTGGAAACTTTTTAAACTTTTAAGCAAACTGATGGATTTTTTAACAATAAAATGAATTTTATACAATAATTGAATTTTTATCTAAAAACTATCAATTTTCAACAAAAAATGGAACAGTCAAAAATTTTCTGTTCAAAAAATTAATGCAAATCAATAAAAAAACAAAATTTGAACAAAATTGTTAATTTTTCAACAAAAAAGTTCGAATTTCCAAAAAAATAAATCAATTTTCTACCGATTCATTGAATTTTCAACATAAGAACGATATATTTCTAACAAAAAAATGGAACAGTAGGGGAATGTCGTTAGAGTTGGGCCACTTTTTGATTATTCTCTATTCAAACCCTTATCTGTAACATATATTTATGGCAACTTGCTGCGATATCGGGAAAAAAAGTTATTTACGAAAAAAAAAGTAGTCAGAGTTGGGCCATTGTAGACAGAGTTGGACCACCACTGAAATTACATGAAATATGTGCTGAAACCGGTTTTTATGGAATGGTATGCATCATTTTATTGTTTTTTATACATTTGGACATATTCACGATGAAAAATTCAGAAAATTAATTTAATGTGAGTCGCAATTTTGACATAAAAAATAACTTTTTGTTATTTTCGTGCACTTCAAGTGCAATTCTCTTCCGCAATTGATGCCCTTTTGGAGACTCGCTTGTATCCAGAAACACTGACAAAAGCAATTTTTTATCTAAAATTTAAATTTTTATATTATTTGTTATTGACAAAATAGTTATTTATTTATTTTCAAAACGTACAAGAAGACTTTTATTTCTAGAATTTATTCTAGTGTTCAAAGGCTTGAAAAACATGAAATAAAGCATTTTTTTATCTTTAATTCAAATTTTCATATTCTTTGTTATTACAAAAATGGTTATTCACTTATTTTTCACTCATGAAATGAGACTTTTATTCCTACAATTTATTATTTTAATGTTAAACGGTGCGAAAAAAATTGCTAAGAAATAATGTTTCACTGTTAGAAAAATAAAAGGATGTGGCCCAACTCTGACTTCACGTGTGACCCAACTCTAACAACATTCGTGTTTTTTTATCGCAACTTACTACAGCCGAAGAGGTTAAGGAATCCAAATCTCCTTTTCGAAACTCGTTAATGGTTGACTAAACAATGTTATTATATGCTTACTTCAATTTCGGCATGATTTTTTCCGAGTTCTTGGCACTTTTTTTTGAGTTCTGGAAAACTTTAAACACTATCAAAAACAAGACGATGGCCTGAAACTATTTGGAAATAATTTCTGCGACTGTCAATGCTTTTAAAAGTTAGCCGTCATCCAGACGAATAGTTCCATGCATTGGCACCGATGGCAGCACTTGTCATAAACCAATACAGTGGTGGCTCAACTCTGACGACAATCCCCTAAAATTTTTTTCAAAAAACGAATTTTCAATAAAATAGTTCAGCTTTCACAGAATAAAATAAATTTGTAACAAAGTAGTTCAACTTTTATCCAAGTGATTTATTTTTACAGCTAGTTGCATTTTTTACGCAAATAAAATTTAATTTTAAGATAATTTTTTATGTCCTATCCTAAATAAATTTTAACGAATAACATTTATTAAAAGTAAATGTAGCTGATAAGATGGATAGCTGAATTAGGTAATAAAAATGGCAAAAAATCTATACTTTTCCTATGTGTGCGAATTGGCCCTGAGTTGACCTATAGCCTGCGGGGTTCGTGTAACTCGAGATTATCATCCAGCACTTCCAGGAATGAAGGTTGGTCACAAACCTGATTGACATACATTAATGCTATGTACTTATCCTTTTATATTTCAGATTCAGTTTTTTTTTTTTAAATATAATAAATTAAATATATTTTGTTACATTTTTTGGATTTTAATAATAAGAAATAAAAAATGTAATTTAGTGAATTTTACAGGGACATCAAATATTTAAATTTGAAAATTTCAGATATAATTATAGAGACGTCTGAAGAATCCCAAAAAATAAAATTCCCGAATTGCAAAATTGCCGGACTAGAAAATTCCCTTACAAGAAAATTTCCGATTTATAAAATATTTTAAATAACAAATTAATTTTAAAAAACATTTTCTAATTTAAAAATTTCCAAATAATACAATTTACAAAAGAAAATTATTGAATTATAAAATTCCCTAATAATAATACTCCACACAGACAATTGCAGAAATGTAACATTTTCGTACTAGAAATTATAAATTCGTACTAGAATTTCGTTCGAATAAATTCGTAATAAAAATGTACTAGAAATTATAAAATTCCAGACAGAAATTACCGAATAATAAAAGATTCGAATTAGAAAATTCCCGAATTATAGAATATCTGAATTAGAAAATCCTAAATAATAAAATTCCTTAATAATTAAATTCCTGAATAATAAAAGTCCACATAGAAAATTTTAATTTTTAAAAATTCTTAATTATTAAATTCCAGAATAATAAAATTACTAAATAATAACATTTCCAGCAGAAAATTTTCAAACGAGAAAACTATTTAATTATAAAATGTATTAAATAGTAAATTCCCGTAAATAAAAATCCTTCTAGAAAATAACCCAATTATTAAACTCTTAATTTATTAAATTCTTAACAGGAAATTGACAAATTATAAAATATTCAAACTAGCAAATTAAAGAAAAAATGTCTAATTAACTAATAATAAAATTCCTAAAAGAAAATGACCTAATTATAAAATATTTGTAATAGAAAATTATTTAGTTATAAATATCCTTCATCATTAAAATCTCGAATAATAAAAGGCCCAACAGAAAATTGCTGAACTATAAAATATTCAAACTAAAAAATTATTTAAAATTATAAAATGTCTAAAATATAAAATTCCCGAATAATAAAGTTCTAAACAGAAAATTGCCGATTTATAAAATATTCCATCTAGAAAATTTCCGAAAGATAAAATCCATTTTATTATTAAATTCCTAAATAATAAAATTCCTGATATAAAATTTTCATTTATAAAAATCCTTAATTATTAAATTTCAGAATAATAAAATTACCGAATAATCTCCGAAATTCCCGAAAAATGAAAATCTTTCTAGAAAGTTGCCGAATTATTAAATTCATAATTTATTAAATTCTCAACAGGAAATTGCCAATGTATTAAATATTTGAACTCAAAACTTTCCAATTATAAACTAATCAAATTAGCAAATTAAAGAAAAAAATTCTAATTCACAAATTTCCCCATAACAAAATTCCCAAAAGAAAATTGCCGAATTATAAAATATTCGAACTACAAAATTATTTAATTATAAATATCCTTCAATATTAAAATCTCAAATAATCAAATACCGAACAGAAACTTGCCGAATTATACAAGATTTTTGTCTCGATAATTATCTAATGTCTACGATTCCAAAAAAATATATATTCATACAACTTTCAATACATAATTAAAAACTCTTTTCACTTTCAGTGCCTCGAGTCTCTTGGTAACCTTCAAATGTTATTTTCACTAAGAAAATTATTTAATTATTATATTTTTATTCTAAATGAAGTAGAACCCACTTTCTGTTGTTTATTTTAATTTGTACAAAATTTTTGAAAAAAATAAGTAATAATAGTATGAAATTCATATTTTTACAGTTATAAACTATTACTTCTTCAGTGTAATAATTCACATCCCTCCTTTAAAATACAGAAAATTATACTTCTACTATTTAAATATATATTTTGCAAATAAAACATCTTTTTATTCACAAATTTTTCACAATTTGTACAGTTTATTTACAAGAAATTAAGAATTTGTACGAAGCAGAGTTTGGAAACAATTACTGTCAGGGATCTGTAAGTTCATTTTCTTTTAGTGTCTGAGGCAAGCACTAGATGGCGATGAGTTGGAACGTATGTAGGGTCCTGGTACCCCCGACCGAACTTTATGTTGAGCGAAAGACTAGCGAGTTCCGTTCTTGTATTCAAGACGTTTATAGCGGAGCAAACAAGCGTGAGTAGCATGATCCAAAAAGCTATGGGCGCGCCACGGGGGTGAAGCTGGCATAGGAACTTCCGGTAACAAATGTGACTTACGTGCCAGGCCGATCTAGGGTCCTTTCTAGGTAGTTTAATATTATTCAGTTTGTCATTCTACTGGATTTTGAAGTTATTAATTTGCCAGCGCTGTATCTGGAAAAGGTTCTTCAACATGGCGGAAAAAGGCCGAGGCCTAAAAGGTTAGATTAAATAAAGTAATAGATAATCTATATTTACAGGTTTTCTTACATTGACTTACGTCAGTCAAGACACGCTGTAATAGTAATGACTTCTTCTGCAATGGATAAGACCGATAAGACGGTGCCTATGAAAGGGAAGACGCTTCATACGAAATGACGTTGCACTTTGTTCTGTTCGCCACTGACATTGTGATAGCAATTTTTAAGTCGAAACTTAATATTAGGATTTATGAAAGTATAATGGGAAATTAGCTTTATTTAAATAGTTCGGGCTATGTCACTCGTACAAGTCAAAATGACAACATTCGGGAGTATTTAATAGCAAAAATAAATGGTATTAATTGTTAAGAAGATATACATAAGTATTAAGAAAAATACTTCAATTTTTAAAATCCCGCCCGCATGCTCGCTTTGTGAATTTAGTTCTGCCAGGAGGCACTCACGGTGCATCGGTCGCTCCATAAACAGCCATATTGTCAAAATTTGTTTCCTCTACTTAACACGAACCTTCACAACCGTGGTCCTAGAGTTCTAAAATGCTCAAGAATTTTTGTTGAGCAAATGCTCTCGAGAATATGCGCAGCATTTAATTGCGAAAAGAGCATTTATAGAGCACTTAGGAGAATTTAAAGCATTTATTATTCAAACAAATTTATATCATAATCACTGCATATATTTTTACAAAAACATTCTAGATAGTGAATTCCAGAAAAAGTCAGGGAATGTTCAGGGGAAATCTGACAGAGTAAGGGAATTTTCGATAACCTAAGGTTGAAGTTAATTTTATTATTATGGTTAAAAATCGCAACTAATTGGTTAAAGTTAATCTCTTTTGGACGAGGATTTAAACTATTTTGTTTAAAAAATCATTTTTTTTATGGAATTCAACTATTTTGTATATAAAATTAAAATGTTTTTTGGTTGAAATATCACGTTTTTCATTAAGAATTCATCATTTTTGGTTGAAAATTCGTATACTTAAAGGGAAGTGGAACTACTTTGTTAATAATTCAAATATTTAATTAAAGACTCATCATTTTAGTTGACAAAACCTTTTTTCTTGTTGAAAATTTAATTAGTTTGTTGAAAATTAAATGTATTTATTTAAAATTTAACTCGTAAATGTTTCATTTTTGGTTGAAAATTAATCTTTTTTAAATCAAAATCCAACTAATTGGTTAAAAGTTTGCCTTTTTGAGTTTATAATTCAACTAATTCGTGGAAAATTCAGGTATATTTTTAAAAAAATCGTTTGTTTCTGTAGAAAATGAATCTTATGTTTGAAAAAAAATTTTCTTTGAAAATTTAAGTAATCCAATTGAATATTCATAATTTTATTTGTAAATTAATTTTTTTAGTTGAAAATTCAACTGATCAGGTTGAAACATCATCTTTTTGATTAAAATTCAACTATTTCAGTTAAAGATCAATTAAAAATAGGTGAAAATTCATCACTTTCATTAAAAATGTAACTACTTTATTAAAAAAAAATTCTTTTTTTTTGTTGACATTTTTTATCTAACTAAAAATTTATTTTTAGTTATAAATTCGTCTATTTTGTAAAAAATTCATTTTATTTTTGGTTGAATGTTATTTTACTAACTGAAAATTTAAGTATTTTATTTTTGGTAGAGAATTTAACTTTTTAGTTGAAAATTCATGTATTTGTTTATAAATTAAATTTCTTAGTTGAAGATTTCTCATTTTAGTTAAAATTTTGCTTTAACGATTCCATTTCTTGTGGAAAATGTATCTTTTTCATTGAAATGTAATGTTTTTCGTTAAAAAATGTTCTGTTTTTTAGAAACTTGAACTATTCTTTTTTTTAATTTTTCTGGTTGAAGATTCATCACTATGATTAAAAACTAATTTCTTTGGCTGAAAATTCTTTTTTTTTTAGTAGAAAATGAACTTTCTTAACTAAAGATGTAACTATTCGATTTTTGCTTGAAAATTTATATTTCTAGTTGAAAATTAAATCATTTTTCTGAAAACTCGTTTTTTTTTGTTTTTCCGTTGGAAATTTATCTATTTAATGATACTGTATCTTTTTTGTTAGTAAATTTATCTTTTGAGTCTAAAGTTGAATTATTTTGTTGAGAATCCACTTTTGATGATGTTGAAAATCGATTTTTTTAACTGTAAATTTTATACTTCTATTTTTGTTGAAAAAATTAAATACTTATTTACAAGAAACTTCGAGTTAATTCTGTGACAAGCACACTTCACGTTTAACTTGGTTTAAATTTGCCTCTCTAAGCAGTCGGTGGAAAACCATCATGGGTGAAAGTTCGTAGGTACGAACAATGCATTTCTTGCATTAAAAGTTATTACCTTTTTATAACTGAAGTCTTTTACTATCACGACCACTGATATGCGGAGTAGCACGCTAATAATGAGTATTTAATAATACCCAATTACCCTAGACGTAAGTCCTAAAAATCATACAAGGAATGCCCCACTATGCCCTATGCATGTTTATTGAAAATTATCTTCTGTGTTGAAGATTCATCTTTTCTGACATAAAAATCCACTGTTTTTCAACAAATTTGACTTTTTACTTTAAAAACATTCATTTTATTTAAATAATAAAATGATGTCATGAATGCTTTTGCTAATTTATTATCTACTTTTTTCTAGAGAATATTTATGAGGCAGATCACGACCCAGGGAATCAGCTAGCAAGAGACGTTTCTAAACGTTTAACACTGCAGATATTCACTCTAATTAATTAATTAGGTTCACAACTTCATAAAATTAAATTCATAACTAATTATTTATTTTATATGAGCGTTCAACCCTGTGGAATATAACCTTCTGTCATAATTTGGTTATACGACTTTGCGCACGTCATCTGCGTCTCGGAACCTTTGACCAATCAGAGCAAGATCTTGAGCGCGGGAGATTTGAAAACCGAATTAAAATCGCCTCTTTAATACATTTTTTCATTACCTTGCCTGACTCTAAAAAAAGAGGGGGTAGAAAGAAAAAAATTCCACTCGCTTCTTCGAAATTGGGATACTCGTATCTGTGAAGCGATCGTATCGTTCAAGCTCGTATCTTTAGAGTTCGAGTGTAGTTGAAAAGTGACTGTAAACATCACGTCAAAGTTGGAATAGAAGAGAAGGAAAAGAAAAAGTATGTAGGTGGCAATTATTTATTAGGTCATTGTCATCTGTTTGATTGATGTGCAATTCTGGATGGTGACATTAATACAAATGGAAAAGGTTGATCACCGCATTCTTGGTCCGACTTTGTAGCTGTTCCTTCGCCCATCTCCTCCAGAGCCTGGCGCATTTTCAACAGGATTTCCGGTGGTGATCTCCGTCTTGTACAAGGTGTATCCGGTCTGTGTTGGAAGTCGTCCCGCCTGGGCGGTACCGGTGTTGCAAACGATAGTGGCTGGAAACGCACTGTGGGCATTGAAAAATTACTATTATTATTTATATGCGTGTCTAATTGCTTGCCTATTGTAGGGAGCTCGACCGTTAATCGATGGCTTATGTTATTAACTTA
Source organism: Druon quercuslanigerum (assembly GCA_010014905.2). Taxonomy (NCBI): domain Eukaryota; kingdom Metazoa; phylum Arthropoda; class Insecta; order Hymenoptera; family Cynipidae; genus Druon; species Druon quercuslanigerum. Next base: position 8,309 of record JAAAKG020205028.1, read on the forward strand.
CAGAGGACAAATTATTTACTTTTAACTGAATAGTAGATAATACACTCCTATGAAGCGCGCGTTTACCTAGCCGGGTTATTAGTTTCTAAAATTACTAATATAATCAAATGCCAACCCCTCTTGTGCAATTTTTTTCATTGATAAACGTCTGGAATCATACATTTTCAACAAAATTGTTGAATTTTTAAATAAAAATATTAATTGGCTACAAAAAGAGAATAATTTTTTTTCCACAACATAAGTCTTTGAACAAAAATAAAGAAGAGGAACTAAAAATAAGAATTTAAGGGGATTTTATTGGTTGCCATCTCATTTTTCTTGCCGCTTTTTTCATTTTTGTCCAGAGATTTTTTTTACGATTTTTTTAGAAACAGTATCTTCTTTCGTATTATATTATATTATATTTGATTTTAGCGTATTTAAATTTGTTAAACTTTAAAATATCAATTTTTCACCGAATAGTTCGATTTTTCAACTAAATGGTTAATTTTTCAAACAAAAAAGATAGTTGAAGCACCAAATAGTTGAACTTTCAAGCTAAAAAATAAATTTTCAAGAAAACAGTAACGTTTTTGATTTCTAAATTACATTAAATTTTTAAACTAAAAAGATAATTTTTCAACCAAATTGTCAAATTTCAAATCAAAAAGATTAAACTTGAAAAAAAAGAAAATGGAATTTTTAAACAAACTCTTCATCTTCAAGTCAAAAATATTAATTTTTAAGGAGGCAGTCGATTTTTTATCCATAAGAAAAAAAAATTGTTAAACAAGAAGGACGAATTTTTGATCCAAAGATAGACGAATGCTTAATACAGTTTAACGTCTAACCAAAATATGGGACTTTTTTTTAACAAAGTAGTTAAATTTTGAACAAAATAACAGAATTTGTAACAAAATATTTAAATTTTCAACTAAAATGATAAATCTTCAACAACAATAAAATTTATATTTAAGGAAATACCCTAGGTACGTAGTAAATCAGTTAAGAGAACGCTTCGATTTGTTATTGACTCACACGGTCACAGCCATAAGTTTGGCAACGTCGCGCATGAGGTAGAGCACGTGGAACGGGTGCGACGTTGCCACACCTTTAGTGTACTGACGTCAATCATACATTTACGCTATAAATAATTATTTTTCTTTTCTTATACGGTCTAAATGATACTTTTCGAAGCAGATATGGAATTCGGGTTACATACTAAATATTTCAGGATTATTTCAACATTTTTTCATTTTTTAATCTTCTTATATACTACAAAAAGTACTTTTTCTGAAGCTCTGAAAGGTTCCAAAATTTTAACCAGAGCTTCAGTGCAAGATGTATCTTCAACTAATAAAATGATTTTTTTTTAAATTCTCCTTTTTTGGTATAAACATAATCTTCTTGGGTGAAAATTTAACTATTTTCTTGAATATGATTTTTTTGTTGATAAATCATATTTTCAGGATGAAAATTCCAACGTTCGTAAAAAATTCGTAATTTGGCTTAAAACTTTAATAATTTATTTGAAATTTGTTATTTCTTTCCTCAACTTTTTTTACAAAATTTGGCGTATGTTTTGCAAATTTATCTGCTTTGATAAAAATGTTAACTTCTTTAGTTTTTTGGTTAAAAATTTAACTGTTGTCAAATTCACCTTTCAAATGGAAAATTAACTTTTTTTGAACATTTTTTTTAAATTCATCCATTTTGGTAATAATTTTTAGGCGTTGGTGGAGAATTTAATTGTATTTTTGAAAATTCAAAACCTTTGTTCGAAGGTTTTATTTAATTATAATTTATGAATTAACTTTTTTGTTTAAAATTAATATTTTCAGATTAAAAACTATATTTTTTCAATTAAAAATCTAACTATTCTATTTTTGGCGAAAAATACATTTTACTAGTAGTCTTTGGTATAAAATTCGCTTTTTTGGGAAGAAAAATCATTTACTTAGATAAAAAATTCAAATATTAGGTCAGTAATCAATTTTTGAAATTCTTTGGATGAATATTCATTATTCATGAATTTTTGTGGAGTTTGTATTTTACGGTAAAAAAATTATTCTGATAGTAAAAAATTCAACTTTTAGTCACAAATGCATCTCTTTCAGTAGAAATTTAATCTTTTTTAAATTAAAATTATATTTTTGAGTTTGCAAAAGCTATCATTTGGTAAAAAATTCATCTGTTTTTTTCAAAACATAAATTTTCAGTTGAAAGTCGAACTAATTACATGAATATGAACTTTTAAGTTAATAATTAATATTTTTGTTTTAAAAACTAAAGTTTTTTCTAGAAAATTTGTCTTTCTGGACTGAACATTAAATAATTTGGTTTCATTTTTTTTTCTTTGAAAATCCGTTTTTTGTCTTGAAAGTAATTTTATTTATTTCTTTAACTACATGCAATATATTTGATTAAACAATGTTCTTTTAGAACATTTTTTTAGAAAATTAAATTACTGGATTCAGAATTTAAATAGTTTATAAAAAATCCGTCTTTTTTATTTGAAATTTTAAAACTGATGGAAAATTTAACTATGTTTAAGAAAAAATTTTAGTTGCAACTTAACTTTCCTGGGTGAAAATCGAACTATTTCGTGAAAATTTCATCTTTTTGCCATAAAAATTCTACAATTTTATAGAAACTTTAGGTTTTTTGTCAAAAATTAACTTTGTTTATGTAAAAATTGTAGTTTTTCAGAGATAATGAAACTCTTTTAGTAACATTTTAAAAATTATTTAGTTAAAAACAGAAGTTTATGTTGACAAATCGCCATTAAGGCTTGAAATTTCAAGAATTTTGCTGAAAAATGAAATGTCAGATGAAAAATAAACTTCTTTGGTGAATATTCGTATTTTTGTGTTAAAAAATATTTTTTTTTGTTGAGAAAAGTCATCTTTTTGGCTTAAAAATTTAAGATTTTTATATAAATTTTAACTTTTGTATTAAAAATTAACTTTTCTGTTGAAAATTTATGGTTTGAGATTACAAATTCAACAATTTTATAGAATTTTCAACTCTTTTGTTAAGAATGAACTATTTGGTGAAAATTTGTTTAAAAAATCTTTTTTGGCTCAAATATGAAAAATTATATTTTTCGTTAATAATTTTTTTTTATGAAAAATTTAACTGCTTGCTTGAAAGCTGAACTACTTTGTTAACTATTTATTTTTCTATTTGAAAATTCACATCTTCCGGTGAAAATTCAACTATTGTTTAACATTCGTCTCTTCTGGTAAGCAATTAATATCTTTTGTTTAAAAATTCATATTTTTAATCGAAAGTGCCACTATTTTGTTAATAATTGACCGATTTTTTTTCAAAATTTAATATTTTACCCTAAATGTTCGGAATTTTGAGTGTTTCCAATTAAATTAAAATAATATTGTCATTTGTTACATTTAAAAGAGATAATTCCCCTATTTTTATGAATTTTTTTTATCATTTCCCCTCTTTTTAGACTAATTTTTGAGTTTGTTTTCATTTGTGTCTCCTAATATAAAAGTAAATCCCGACAAAATTCGAAAAAATATAAAATTACCTGGAACATCATTTTCCTCATATTCTGATATTTCATCCAAGTCTAAATCGTCAAAGCCGACGTTAGGTCGGGCACACTGGAGTATTAAATGCAAGCAATCGAGAATCAGTTTTCTTGATGAGCTCCACATAATAAAATCCAAACATTTTGATGCTGTTTTCTTAATGCTTTTTTTATATCCATTACATTCTTTTTTAAGTATTAAGTTATAAAGTAAAAATTAATATTTAGCCACACATGGTTGGTTATGTTGAGTATTGATTATGCTGAAGTGAAATCAACTAAAACCACTTGAACATTGCCACTGCTTTTCGTAAACGTTATTCCAATTAAAAAATTTTTACGAAAATCTCGATTAATTATTTGTTTCATAGAGAAACATTATTTAAAGATGTTTCAATATTAGACCATAAACAAAAAAATTATTATTAACAAATTATTTGTGGAAAAAATGTTTTGTACGATTTTCCATAATTATACCTTTTTTAAGTTATCAAGAAAATTGAAAGGAAACAATATTACATTAAAAAAAAATCTCTCAAGATTATAATTGTTTATAAAATAAACAAATTTAATAAACGAATGTAGTAATCAGGAATTTTTCGATAGTAAAATTCTTTTTTTTTGCGTCAATTTCTTTTATTAGGAACTTTATGATAAATTTAGCAAAATTCATAAGTTTTTGATTAATCTTATAATTTTTGTACACAAATTTAATAAACAAATGCATTATTTGGGCATTTGTTAGCAAACAATTCAATTTTTTTATTTCCAGTCTTTTCAGTTGGGAACTTCATGATAATTTCAGCAACAATAATAATAAGTTAATAAATTTTATGATTACTTTCAACACATTTAATAAACAAATGAATTGATCAGGGATTTAGCGACAGAAAAATTAATTTGAAAGTTGATCAATTTTATGATTTATTTTAACAAAAAATTATTAAACAAATGCATTTATCAGGCATTTGTCGACGGAAAAATTCCCTTTTTTCTATTTCACCTTTTTCAATTAGGAGCTTTATGATAATTTCGGCAAAAATATAATGATTTTTTAAAACAAATTTAATAAACAAGTGCATTATAGGGGCATCTGTCGACAGAAATTTTTTTTTTCGTTTTCAGACTTTCATTTGGGAACTTCATGATGATTTCAGAAAAATTCATAATTCGTTGATTAATTATAGATTTTTTAAAACCAAATGTTATAAACAAATAAAGAAGTCATCAAATTTATCAACTAATTTTGAATTTTGTTATTGAAATTTTTTGGTTATTATTTTGAAAATGTTATTTACAATAACTTGCTTTAAATTTTGAATTTCATCAAACTGTTTAAACTAATAAATAAATATAGATTTTTTTTGAATTATAAATAGGTTCCCAGTTAAAAAGAGTGATATCTAAAAAAAAATGTTTTTATCCTCAGATGCCCGAATAATGGATTTGTTTAATAAATTTGTTGAAATAAATCATAAAATTTATCAACTTATTATGAATGTTGCTAAAATTGTTGTGAAGTTTCCAACTGAAAAGACTGAAATTGAAAAACCCAATTTTCCCGACAAATGCAAACAAATTTATTAAATTTGTTTGAAAAATCATAAATCATAAGCAACAAATCATGAACTTTGCTAAAATTATCAAAAAGTTCGTAATACAAAAATTGACACCGCAAGAAAATGAATTTTTCTGTCGACAGATGCAACGATATTGCATTTGTTAATTCAATTTGATTTTAAGAAATCATAAAATTTATAAAAAAATTATGAATTTTGCTGCAATTGTCAATAAATTCCTAATTGAAAAAGTTTGCATAGAAAATGATAAATTTTTCTCTAGACAAATGCCTGATTAATGCATTTTTTAATTAAATTTGTTTAAAGAAATCATAAAATTTATCAATTTAGTATGAATGTTGCTGAAATTCTCATGAAGTTCCCAACTGAAAAGAATAGAAAGTAACGATTTTTTTATCGAAAAATGCCTGATTACTGCATTTTTTAATTCAATTTGTTTACAGTATAAACAATTATTTTTAAAAATTTTCTTTATTGTCTTTGATGTGGAAATCTGCAGAAATTTTGTTTCTCGATATAACTTATCAAAAAAGAGACAATTTTTTAATTATTTAAACAAACTTTGTGAACAAATGCATAAATTCGTCATTCCCAAATAGATTTTTTTTGTTTTTTTTTACAGAAAGGAAAATAAGTATCTTGCTTATAGCTTTCTTGTGGGATTCATTAATTTCGGACAAATAGTGTTATTTGCATAAAGAAAATTCGTTTTTTTCAAATTAACTTCAGATATCTTCAAGGAACCTTTTAAATATGATACTAGATTATACAAAAATATTTTGTATTTGCTTAAACAAATTAAATAAACAAATGCATTATTTTGCTCTTTTTCAACAAATAGATTTCGTTCTTGTTTGAGTAAATAAATGGTATCACGCGCCGACACACCCGTGCTCATCTGGACTGTCATTCTCTTTTTTGTGCTGATTAGGGTCACATCTTTCCGAGATGGAAAAACGGAAACAAAATTTTTCACATGAAATTAATTTGTCATGAAAGCTCGAGAAATGACTTAAAGCCTAGAAAAGAATATTTAAAATTCCGAAAAAGCATTGCTCTCTTCGTAGATCTACGTCTTCATCTTCTTTTTCAATTTCTTCTTTAAGTTCTTCAGGTATATATCAAGAGTTTAGCTTCATCGCCTACATGTCCATTTTTTAGATCCTTACCAGATTAACTAAATTTGGCCCTAACCAGATTTGGTTAGAAACGAGCTATTGTTTATAACCATCAACGCTCTCACCTGCATAATGATCAGTGGATGCTGTTATACTTCCATTGCAAGGTACCCCACTTACGTTCTAACCTGCGCGAAGATCAGCGCATGCTGCTTTATTTCTATTGGCAAATACCATGCAGGCTCTCACCTGAGTGAAGAACGGCAGATGCTGTTGTACTTTCTTTGCCAAGTAGCCCACGCAGGCTCTAACATGTGTGAAGATCAGCGCATGATACTTTGCTTCCATTGGCAAATACCATAGAGGCTCTCACCTGCGTGAAGAACACCGGATGCTGTGGTACTTCCATTGCCAGGTACCCCACTTACGCTCTAACCTGCGCGAAGATCAGCACATGTTGCTTTACTCCCATTGGAAAGTACCCTGCAGGCTTCCAGCTACCTGAAGAGTAATGGATGCTGCTGTTTCCTTCCGCAAGTATTTACCTTAAGTTTAATCTCCAAACATCAGGCAGGCCCTGATCTGAGTTTAGTGCAGCGGATGCTGCTATGTTTTCAGAAGCAATGACATAAAAAGATGATCTGGTGATGGTCTGATGGTCTACATCAATTTTGAGATAATGATTCCTAACTACCTTCAGAAGTCCACTCGAGTTTTCAGAAGGATGATGCATCCAAGAAAACTCTTTATAACGAGATCCTAAAGGAGATTAGAAAACGTTATGTGCAAGAACGCTTTTAGCCTTAACAAAAACACGAAGAATTTTCAATCGCTTGTTGGGCAAACATAAATCCAAGGTGGAGAGAACGGAGCTCCTTTCAAATATCCACCAGCTAGTTATTGTCTATTAATCGATGTTGAATTATTTTGAAACAAGCTCTGTTGACAGCCTGCTTATCTGCAGTAAACATTTTCTTTTTAAAATAAATTAAAAAAAACGTAGTACACTAGGTTTTAACTAATAATGAATTAATACTAATAAATTCCTGTAACGGAAGCTCTGAGCGACGCTTGCTGTTTGCTCGCTGAGCTTCAAAATAATGAATCTCAAGTTATGAGGAAACTTATTTTAACCCATCGATGCTGGGTGGGCAGATGACAAAGTTTGCGGATCCTCCTAAGAATTACCGGAAAAAGGATCCCTATTTCGAAACCCAATTTAGGAGAGGCTTCTCGATGGGAACGACGGAGGAACTTACAAGGGACTCAACGAGGTGATATTAAATAATACTGTACGAAAAATTATTAGACCACTACGTTCTTTTTCTCATAATTTTTAGACTCTAACCTCAGAATCTAGGTTTTCATCCTGGATCGAGGGTTATAAGATACCTTTTTTCTTCAATTCCTCATTAGTTAACACCTGCACGTAAGTCGAATTGGTCGAACGGCGACAAAAATAATATTAGTATATTAATTTACCAACTCAGTCTAAAGAGAGTTTTGAACTTTGTACTATATTAGTTGAGCAATTTATACCTTTAATATTTTTTGTTCTAAAACCAGGTGATACTTTTAGATTTATTTTAAATCTTAAAAATCTAAAGAAGGCCATTGAGCCAGAACATTTTCAGCTCAAAAATAATTTAACTGCAATTAGCCTTGTAGATGGTAATTGTTTGGAAAGAGTAGAATTATAAGATACATATTAATTGGTACCAATTGCTAATTGCATAGAAAATTTTTTAGGTTTGAATTTTATTGCAGTTTTTATCACTTTACACGTTTACCTTTTGGTTTATATACAGCGCCTTACGTCTTTACCAAAATTATAAAACCTGTGCTTTCTAATTTGAGAATTGTAGGTTATTATTCGGTTGTTTACCTATATGATTTTCTTTTATTGGGATCTTCCCTATCAGAATCAAGAAAAAGAAAAGAAAAAAAGCGATTTAAATCCTGGTCAAGGATATACATTTCTAGGATGTATCTGTAATTCTAAATCGATGATAATTAGTCTTTCACAGAAAAAACGAATTAATATAAAAAACGGATTAAGTTTTTTATCATCGCATACCAATGTGCTATTCGATTTTTTGAAAACTATGTTGGATCTTATTGTAGTTTTTTGTCCAGCTATTAAATACAATTAGGTTTACACTAAAGATTTTGCAGGCCATAGATTCCTAGCCTTGAAATATAACGGAGGAAATTATCGTACTCATTTGCTCTTGATTGCAAAATATTTTTCTTTTATGCTTTTGCAACATTTAGTGTTGCTCTAGAAATTGTAAGACAAATTTAAAGGGATCAAGCTGAAAGTATTTTGGTAGAGCCGGATTGGCCTACTTAGAATTAAATCTTGTAATTTGTTGTAACAAGAAACTTTATCCTTTTTCGAAGAGCCCTACTCTGGTGACCGGATATTTATCCGACAGGAATTTATGAAAGAGAAATTCCGAAATCTTTTATTATTGTCATGAATGATTTTTAAAGTGCTTCTTCTTATAAAGCTTATGACGGAACCTTCAAGAAATGGTAAAATTTATGCAAGAAGGAGTCTACTGATTTCCTTAATGCACCAGATTCTGATTTTTTAAGTTTCTTTACAGATGAGTATGAAAAAGGGTTGTCTTATAGCAGTGTCAATTACATGAGATCAGCAGTTTTATTTATTTATTTATCTTATACGTCCTTTTAATCATATGCAAATCTTTAAGGCTTCTCTTTGCTGTGAGACAACTCTGAGGCCGTTTTTTAATAGAAACATCATTTTGTTATTTATGAAATCGAATGCTATTATTAGGCAAGGTTTCTCTGTTCTGATAATGTATTAGCCGGCAGGACAGGTATCAGGATTATTTATACATTGCTCAGATTTTGGACTGATTTTTATAAGTAATTGTAAAAATTTACGCAGATTTTGACATCTTAGTTTTCAATTAAATTTAATTTGTTTAAGATTATATAAATATAATTTGAATTACTGGTTTAAACTAACAAATAAATATTTGTTTTCTAAATAAAGAAACCTAAGATTTCTTTAAGGTCAAGATGAAATAAAAAAAAAGTTTGGTATTTTGTTTAAAAATATAAAAATTTAAGAATGTTCTAAATTAAAATTTCTTTACACTCTAGCATTTCATTTTAGAATTCTCTGATGGGTAAAAACAACTCTTTTTCGAACTCTCCGATTTACTATTAAAAACATTTGATTTCGTAACATTAAACAATTTTTAGACGTTTGAAATTCTACGATTTAGGTTGCACATGTGCTACAGGAAGATACTTTTTTGGTATCTTATAGCAGAGTAAATTTTTTTTAGGCCAATAATAATGAATCTATAATAATGTTTCGAAAAAGGCTGGCTCTGGCATCGACGAAAGATTGAAGCCTAGTGAACCACAATTAATTCAGTTTTTATTATTATTTGTAATTACAAGTTACTTGTAATGTTTTCAGATTGTTTGGATTACAAAAATATTCTTAGTTTGACATTTTTTTAAATTTATCAAATGGCTCGACGGGTTTATAAATGATATGCTGTACTATAAAGTTACTCAAGATTGGGCGAAGACGACCTACTGGAATTTCTCCCAATTCACATGACGTCAATGGGGTAATCGTGCCGTTTAGGATATTTATTTTTGACCGTAATCTAGCGCCATTTCGAATGTTATATGTATATATTCCAGCAAGATAAGTCACACTCTCTAATATTGCAAATACATCACCAGCAAATGTTGATAATACAATATGTTCTTCCGTTGGCACGGGTCCATAGTGATTCGCTCCCGTGAGCAATAATATTTGTTTATCCGCAGGAAAAGTGTAAATTCGTAGTTCAAATATCAGGTTCGGATTCTTTTTGGGAATGAGCCGAATAAATTGAAGTTGGTCAAGTCCATATCCAGATCCATCAGAAGAAGGAAGACTGTTAGGTAGATCCATGCACCTTGGTGGAAGAGACATTGCAGACGAATGTTTTGTGTCAGAAGAAGAAGATGGGCTGCCACTAGGAATGTTAAGAAAAGGGCAGTCATTGGATAAACAAAAACTTTTCTAAATTCGCATAAGATTTTCCATGATTTGTTACACGGAATGGGTTCTGGAGTGACTAGTTATATGTAAGCGAAGTTGTTAGGCAAGGATGCGTTATTTCATCGTGGGTGGTTATTATATTCATGGATAAGTGCTGTAGAATGGATCTCTTCTACAAACAAGTTGCTGATTTTGGGAGAGTAAATGTGCCTGGGTTAACGTTTGCAATTGATAAGGTTGTCGTGGCAGAATGAATCGAAGTATTATAGAGTGTTCAGCTATCTGAATATTAGAATGAAGAACCTGGGTATTAAAATTTACGTCCACTAGCTTCTACTAAAAATTAGCTTACCTATTACTATGGTTTACATGCTCTAATTTAAAAGCATGCAGGATGAAGCGATTGGGGCCTACTGGAGTTTCCCCGATTTCTTCTGGGGTCAAAGAGGTAATCGTGCCGCTTTCCATATTTATTTTTGCCCGTGCTTTACGTTGAATGTGTGAATCATATTTATATATTCCAGCAAGAATATTGTCACTGTACAAAATTGCAAGCACGTCACCATCGAATGTTGATAAAACAATTTGTTCTCCGGCTGGCATGGGCCGAAAGACTTTCCGTCTTGCCTGTATTTCGATTGGTTTATCCGTAGGAAAAGTGTATATTCGAAGTACGAATTGCCGATGCGGATATTTATGGGGAGTAAGCCGAAGAAATTGAAGTTGGTCAAGTCCATAGCCAAGTACGTTAGAAAAAGAAACCTTGGCAGATGGAGCTATGTATTGAGCAGGAGGAGACCGAGTCCTTGAAAGAAGTGAAGGTTCGGCAATGGAAGCAGACCTGCTCGGAGAATAAGGTAAGCCGCCACGAGGAACGCCAGGAATAGGGGCACCATTAGGCAAACATTCAAACTGTGAACTTAACTCTGTAAGTAGAAACAAACAGTTATATTTATTGAAGAACAAATACTTTTGCACTACTAATAATAACCAAAAAGAGCACAAATCAAATATATGTTCATAGTGGAGAGTTTCAAATGAAACTTTGTGTAGTTTAAAGTTCAATCTCCATGTAGTTTATATATTTAAACTAAAATATCGCTTTAGCGAATGTGCTCCAGGATGTGATTATGGTGTTTTTCATTTGCACATAAAAATGCACGCACGCCTTTGTAGAAGTGCAAGCAATTGGGATAGGTTACAATTGTAAAGTGTACGCGTAGTTTCCCAGCGTATCTCTCCTAGAGATAAAAACCCGTGTTATTACAAAGTGTTTGTTAATAGTAAGACAACACAAATTTCAACAGACGCATTGCTTACCATTAAGAAAGAGAGGCGAGAAAAATTAATGTTCTCGATCAACACATTAATAACAATTTGCGTGCTAAGGTTCAAGGCTCCACACAATTGCTCGAGAAAATAATCCTATGCAATTCAGGAAATCTCGATATCACCCAACTAAATCTTTTTCGAAGCCCTCTCTCGCTTTCACGGTTAATTCGTTGTCGGTCTAGTTTATATTTTTCCCCTTACTTGACGTCAATAAATACCTAGATAAATCTTAATTCCTTATTGTGCCGGATTTCCATTTTATTCACTGATTTTTTAATCGTTATGGGTGGGGATTTCAACTGCATGGTATCGGACCTGAACAAAACCCGGAGTCTTCTGCAAATTTCTCATTTACAGGTCCCCAAGGATCAAGCGAAACGAAATTAGATATGCAAAATTGGTACGCTAATTTTGTTTATTTGAAACGTAAGCCATGAAATTCTAACAAATTGCAAAAACTCGACACAATTCTGGAAAGTAATTAATGAATCGCGACCAAAAGTGCACCACCAAGCTCGGATTCATGTAAATACTGATCGTTAATATTTCAGATTATAGAAACGGAGAAAATCCCTGAAGAACGGGGTAGTTTAGCAACTACTATGATGTTCAAAAGGGATGACTCTGAATATCCCGATAATCGCGGGCTCATCGTCCCGGTTAATTACATCGTATACGTTTTTACGCAAGGTATTGGAGATCGATTGGTCTTATGGGAAACTGAATAAACCTAAGCCAGGAAGCGTCGATGGATGGTGATTTCGTGACCTTGCGGGGTTTTCCATCCATTTCGCACCCGTTTTTGTTTACAAAAACTCCACTCTTTGGGTATTAGCAGTGAAATAATTGATATTATAAAGCATTTTTATCCTTCTGCAGCAACTTGAATTAAGACAGCCAACGGATCAAACAAATTTGTCAAGGTCACGAAGAGCGTCCTTTAGGTTGAATTCTGAAGCCTATACGAATTATTGCTTTTTATCTCTGATTTAAAAGACAAATAATTTAGCAGAAGTATTTTTTCTTTGTTATGCGGATGATTGTGTTGTTTTATCGGAAATTTCGATTGAGTTAAACAAAAAACTGGAAGTTCTTAATTCTTATTCTTTGGGAAATAATGTCATGGTGAAGGTGGAAAAACGAAAGTTATACTATTTCCTGAATAAGCGAATTCATCTGCTAGGAAATTTGAATTTTTTATATCCGGCCAGATCCGCATCGAGGTAGTGAAACATTATCATTATTTAGATACCTCTCCTTCTGGTTCATTTTCCTTTCTACTGGCCACTAGGAAGTCGGCCAGTGGATCAGAGCAGATTCATGAAACACCCACATTAGAATATTCCAAAGCCTCTCTATGAGTACTCTAATGTACGGTTTGCAGGTTTCGAGCCCGAATCATTTGAAACTTAGCGAGGGAGACGGCTATAGATAGAAAGAGGAGAGAGAAAGTAGAGTTTTTTTTCTTATAAACTCTTATCCCTGCCCAATAATTAGATACTGGATCTAAAAATTTATCTCAAACGGTCTTCAAAATATTTTATCTGGGTAAACAAAAATTTCTAGAACGGATGATTAACGTTACTTAAGATCGTCTTTCCATAGGCAGAGTTAACTGAAATTAAAAGATTCCGACTTCGGATGTTCATCCCTTCTATAAATTCTTAGCTCTATTATCGTCCGTAAATGTAGACGCATTTAATTTGTTAACTTGATTGTAAAGATTATCAGTAAGCGTAAGAGAGCATTAGACAGCTCAAAATAATTTGTAGCTATTTTGTATGTAAGTCTGCGTCTGGCTATAGAGATTTGTGTTTCAGATATCCCTGCGAGACACTCCTTCTATGTACCGAATAAATATCTGTTCACAGCATGTAGTTAGTTCTTAGTAATGCTAAGGATGTTCTTCAATCTGTTTATTTTGAGGCTATTTTTCTAATAAAAAGTAACAGTTGGTGTTATGTTAACAATTAAATAATAATTTTAAAATCAAACTCATAAGGCTGCCAAAGAAGCCGTATTTTCCGTTTTTTGACAAGTTAAATTTACGATTTCGGAGCGGCGCTTTTGCTAGAAATAAGCCTTGGATTTTAACACTATTCTAAGAAAAAAAAATTATACCGTTAATGACCAAAAGCAATATCGCAAATTCGGAAATGAAGAGAAATGGGGAAACGTGAATTTTTATTTGCGGAGAGCTTAAAACCGTTTCTTAAATTATAGATATAATATTTTACAAAATTAATATTTAACTCACCAATAGAATTGAGTATCACTCTCAAGATCAAGACCAGAGTTATAGCGATCCTCATTTATTTCAATTCGAAGGAAAACTGATTTATACCTTAATAAGGAATATTGCTAATGATTTACCTAATCCATAATCTGCTGTTACATCAGAATATCTGCTTGTCATTCTTAGATATTTATGTTTGTATTTCATAAATCTAGCGTCACGATACAAAATTTAATTTTAATCAGAAGTTTGAGCAAATATTTAATTATCAGCACTGTATTATTATCGCATTGTTTTTATATTATTATCGCTAAAAATACACAACTTTAATAAATACTTGAAAGATTATTTTCTTTAAAAGAAATTCTCTACAAATTTACTTGATGGAGTTGACAATTCTTTATAATATATAAAATCATAAAAAATAATTTTCAGACGAAATATCGTTACGTGTATTAAAGATCGGACTGATGGGATGGATTACTTGGCTTAACTTTTTTGATGGGCATTAAGGTGAAGAATAAAGCTAATAATTGTTTTTTCATAAAAATATGGGTCAAGTGGATTTTCTGAGAATGATTTTCCTCATAATTTTGTAACTTAACAATTCTGCTCGTCAAGTTTTTATTAAATATAATGAAATATCCAAATACATATTATTTTACATATTTTTCCTATTCAAAAATAATTCAAAAAAAATGCGGTCACTGTAATTTTTAAGTACCTCTTATCAATTAGAATTAAGTTCTCTAAATTAAAATTTATTGAAAATTATCTATTGACCCTGAAGCGCAAAAAAAGCAGAAATATGCTCATAACTACATTTGAGTAAATAATTATGACATAAACCATTTTTTTATTATGTACGCTTGTTTTTTTTTTCTTTTATAAATCATGGTTAAGATTAATTAATTTTTAACTTGACATCGTTCAGTTTTCTACATGAAGAAAGCCAAGCTTTTCTTTGAAGATATAAAAACTATGACTAATTGAAATAAATCAGGATTTCAATAACGATGTTTGAATAGCAAGCATACAGACAAGAAGTATCTCCTACCGATCAGCAAATACAAATTTGTGATAATTTTTGGAAACATGAAAGATTTACAGGTACGTAAAAAATTGGCATCCATAAAAATATTAAAATCTCGAAAATAAGAGCTCTTCTAAACACAATTGATCCCGGTATGGTAAATCAACCCCTAAACTATAGGGTTTGATTTAGGGCGGACTTTACATTTGCAAAACTGATAAAAAAAACTTTTCTAGGGCATTTTTGCATAGGAAAATTATTGTAGACAAATATTTAATGTTATCGGCAAGAATTGTTGAAAGATTGAAGCCTTGGGAACCATAATAAATTGTTTTTTAATTATTATTTGTAATTACAAGTGTGGCCGGGTAAAATTTACCTGTCACTTGTTGATTGAGACAACGTAACCTCTCTCGCCAGTACCGGAAAATATTTATAACATTTAACCTCTTCGCTCGGAATTTCGGAGCAATTCGTATCGCCCAGGTGCACTTTAGATACAAAGCGAACATCATAAGGTGATCCATACTTTGTTTTCCTTTTTCCGGTGTTATCCAGATTCAAGTGAAGAACGTTTTTAAAAGCAGAATGCCGCTAACAACAGCACGAAGTCGGAATCCACAGAGTGGTCCCATCAGCAAGACAGAAAAAGAGGCAAGAGAATGCGAGTGGTCTGTCCCCTTTGGGGCCATCGATCTAACAACCCATCGTAAGATAGAAAGAGAGGCATATAGAACGCAAATTGTCTGTCCTTTTCTGGCCCATGGATCCAACGACCCACCACAATACCAAAAGAGACGGATACAAAATCAATGTGTCAGCGAGACATCCATTTTTTTGGTTTATTAATGGGGCTCCAGAAAGAGTTTGTGACATAAAATAAATTCACAGTACCTTTTATAACAGTAACTGTTATATTTATATATTTAGATACATATAAATTGTTACAATCATTCATTCAGTTTCTTGTTGCTATAATTTACCATGACTGTCTATCTTTTAATAAGTCTGTGAGTGAATTAAATATCTTATGATCATGGCTGATAATTTCCAATTTTTAAACATTAATTAGATTTGGAAGCTGTAAATGATATTACCATTATACTGTGTGAGATAATAATTTAAATTTCCCGCTACTAATGCCCCTTCAGCTGCACAGGCCCATTGAGAGCATTAGTGGCGCATTTTTCCGGTGTGCAGCGCTGGTGCTACCCTCTCTCGCGACTTCGATTAATGTCCAAGGATATAAGAATTCTTTAATTCGATATCGCGAATTAATTTTCGAGGCGACCGCGGCCTGTCAATTGCCATATCTTTTGATCTTCAAGGTGTTATTGGACGTTTTCGGACTTAAAAAAAAATAAATTATTTTCGATAGCCATATGCTCTTCATAATATCCATTAAGTGAATCCAGTGTTATACTAATTGGAGCACATTTTTCAATTTATATTAATGGGAATTGATATATACCCCTCTCCCTATCCATGAACTTCTTGTAACTCGTCCCTAAGCCCGATTATACTTTCCCCTCTAGTTCTTCCTTTCTTTTTCACTCTGACTGCCCTCCTGAAGCCCCCATCTTTACCTTCTTGGAAGCGTTAGCTCCATCATATCCAATTCTTTTCTCTCTAATCAGGTCTCTACCAATGTCCCAATATCAAATTCCTGGATGTACCTCCAGAAAACCTCATCCTTCTCCTTTACCCTGCTAATTTCCAGTACAGAACCTTCCCTGCTTCTTCAAACTGCTTTGTCAACACCCCCGTACATACTACGAAACAATTTCGACTGCAATTTCTTAAATCTCTGCACTGAGAGAAAAAGGGGTACATACAGTACCACAGAGTTTAGCCTTTCGCCCAATCTGAGTACCAGTGGTCGTTTCTCGTGAAGGGGCAGCCGGCGCCCCATGAGAGATGTACGCGTAGCCGGAACCGTGCAGTAGCAGCGCCAACTCGAGTATTCTTTCATGCAAACTGCGGCTGTACCAAGCGAAGGGACAGTGGATGCCCCACGTGACACTGCTATCGCCCCGCTGTAGCTTGAGAACTACTACAAGCTATGTGTGGCGCTGCTGTACTAGATGGAAGACAGCAAGTTTCTTTTTTTCTCTCAGTGTGTTTTTCCTCTTTCGAAACCTAGATTTTCTGATCTAATTTTATTTTCGTTACCCTATAATCTACGCCGCTTACACTTTACTTCTTACACCTCTCTTTCCTTCCTGGTCAAGAGGTGATCCTTCTTATCCTGTATCCTATTTCCATTTTGCATTATCCACCAACTTCTCTTTCCGGGTATTTAATTCCGCAATCACTACATACTTTAACTATTTTCCCCTCCATTTTAACTTCCCTTACCACGCCTTTAACCTACCCTGTGCTCTGTAGCGACGCTCCCAAATCTTTCCTTTTCCCTCCAGTCTTTAGCTTCATCCCTCTTACCACAATAATATTCCTCCTCACTGCCTTCTCTTTCTTCTTTATTCTCAAATCCATTGCCCATATTCTTTCCCTATCCACCCCCTCATCATTTTCATTTCTATGATCTCTCATGTTCTCTTGTACCATATTCTCTAACCAATACACTTTCTTTACCCTCTCTACCTTTCTTTACCTTATGAACCTTTTTTCTCGCTCCCCTGTGCATGTCACTGACATCCACTTCCTACCTGACCTCCATATTTTCCAGTATTTTTTACTCCCCTAATCCTCTAATCCTCTAATCTAATCCTTCTACTTTCTCCTTTAGCTCTTTAATCAACTTCTCACATTTCTTAACAATGATCCTCAAATCCTCCCTGATACATTTTATCTGCTCTTCAGTCCCCCTTACGTTTTCCCTGAGTATCTTGATTATTCCTATCAGCATTTTCAGAGCCTCCTCCGACTGCCCCTCCATTTAATTAAAGACGCTTCTTTCTTCATTCGTTTGTACAGTTCCCATTTTCTAACGCTGCAAAACGCCGCTCGACACTGGGCGATGCACTGTTGGTTATCCTAGTATGTGCAAAATATCCTCCCCGTCAAACTGACTATCAGAACTTCTGGAACACTCGCTGACCACCACCCGTCTGCCACGTACCCCTCTTTATACGGTAACTGGGATCACTGCCTATACTGACTTCTGTAACCCACAGATTTTTAGCAAGCCTGTTCTCGCCTACCGCCCTTAATTTGCTCAATGGCAATTAGGAAGCTCCTTATTGACATTTGTAGCACATCTAGAAAAGCTTTGTAAATTGAGAAATTGAAAGTGCCATTTACCTTTCAGTTTAGAAATTTTAAGAAATTTGTTTGGCACTTATGGATAGCATCACAAAGTATTTCACGCAGAGGTACCGGATTAGAGATCCGTATTTAAGTTTTGAACAGACTAGGGCAAAGTATAGGGATGTTATTGAACATTACTTTTACGAGTAAATGATATAACCATGCATTTTTAAATATTGATTTCCAAAGAATTTTCGGCGCACCCTTTCACAACGATTTCAATGTTCTTTCAATTTTAAATAGTCCTGAACATTATCAATAGAAAAATAAAGTAGAATCTTCATGGTCGACAAAAATACGTTATATTGAGCCAATGTGTTCCCGATTTATAAGGTAAGAATGCAAAAGTCTTATAAATTGTTCAGGTACCACTCGATCGCTTATTCGATCTAACAAGCAAGGCTGAGTTCCTGTCAGGGATACCTACGGTTACAACATTTTTTTAATTCGACCTGTTAAAGCCATCGAAAATTAAAAATTTTCCATTCCAAGTGGATTGGAAGCCAGTGATAAAAACATGGATCAACTACCTGAACTGTTATGTTTGGGGAACTAAATGTGCCAATTATTATACGTGGAATACCCTAGAGGACAACTTTTATTGCAATTATGATAACTTGAGGCACGAGACTTATTATCGATCTATCGATCTTAAATCTACTTTTTTTTCCTCGACATCCAATATTTGTGAAGCATGGGCTGTGTTCTATTTTCGGTCTCAAAAATGATTTCGATAAGGCGTCGAGGTTTTAAGTCCTATGAATATTATCCGATCCTTGAGCATTTAATGCTACATGGATTGTCGTCATTTGAGATTTTAGACAAACAAATTAAACCAAAAACTTGAGAATTTGAAATTCGAACAAGGTTCTGAGATTCCTACTTTAAATAAACATTGGTGGCATAATCCACCAATTTTATAGGCAGACGATTGACCCTCCAACAGGGTCACCCATCCGCGTAATTCTTCTTCATATTGTTTTGCAAAATCTTGAATGAATGTCATGGAAAAATTGTGTTTTTAAATTCCGGTGTATTTTCGTTGAGTGGACGATTCCTTTCTTATTCTACCTAAAGATAAAATTATTTTAAACTAAGCTCTGTCATTACAAAGTGCTTTAGGAAAGCAACTTATTCTGGAAGAATTCTAAACGTTGTATCCAACCATCGTATTTAACATAAAATAGGGATTGTTAAAAACCTAGTCTATGTAATTGTAGCAGGATTAATGTAGGAGAAACAAAGTGGCCTTTAGACATTAGAATAAAGGAACTCAAAAATTACATCAACCATGTGGGAAAAGATCACAAGCTCATAGTTAAAAATTTGTTTCAATATCATAACAGGGATTAAAATTCCATTAAATGGGATAAAGTTGAAATCCTGTCTCTTGAACCTAGTTAATATAAGAGTTTTTCTACTAAAATGTTTTTTTTTAATAAAGGCCAAAACTGCGTCTGATTATTATCTATCTACGAAATTCGATTCAAGATTTAAAAAAAATTAATAATGCGTTGCGCGCATTTTTACGAAATCAATGTGAAATATTTGTTAAATCTTTGCTATTTGCAGGAAATCATTAGAACATTAAAAACTTTGGGGAAATTATTTAAAATCCTCTCAATAAATGTGAAATTATTTCAAATCTTTAAAATGTTTTAAAATCTAATTTACTGTGCCCATTAAATATTTTGTTTAATTCTTGCAACCTTTTTAAAGTTTTAAAATCTTTGTGAAATATTTAAAGTTTGGTTACATCCTTTTTGAAATCCTTGAGACCTTTTAAATCTTGGTAAAATTGTTGTTAAGTCTTTGAAATATGGTCTTCACGCCTTATTTAAATCTTCGAGATCTGTGAAATCTTTATTAAATTTTCGAAATCCTTTTAAATATTTAAAACTTTAAAATATATATTTATATATTTTTCAATCTTTAGAAATATTTAGAAAAATTTTGTAAATCTAAAAATGTCCCGAAATATCATTTGTGTAGCCATCCCTCATAATAAAATAATTAGTAAAGTCTTTAAAAAGAGCCTTAAAATCTCTTTTTTCATTCTGTGATGAAAAAAGATAAGTTATATGTTGATAAATAAAAAATGTTTAGTAGCAAGGTTTTTTTGAAAAAGATATGTTTTTTTCATAATAGACTAAAAGATTTAAATTACCCTTCATATTTAAATATAAAAAAAAATCTAATTCAACATTGTCGTGAAATTTTCCAGGAGATTTACAGATATTATTTCCCAACTTTATTATTCCATTCCACCGTAAATGCTTATTCTTAAGTAATAATTTTATTTGTTCCCAACAAATTACATAAGCAACTGTCTATATTTGTTTTGTTTAATGATAAAAAAACGAACTGTTGACACAATTTTGAGCGTAAAATTACTCGCAACTGGTATTATAAACAAAATAATTTTCTACACGACTATCACGCAATTGTTGATACAACTTGTGAATAAAAATTGGAGATAGGTAGGTAACATCATAAAGTCATTCGCAGAATTTTTTTAAAAAACAAAATAATTTTTTCTGGAAGAATATACGAATATAAAATAATAGTTTATACACTTTGTTATAAAAGAAATTAATCTTTGGACTTAAGATAAAACTTTCGGGCTGAAAAAGTCAGAATTTAATTTCCAGAAAATTTTTCCAAAAAATTCCTTTCATCCGTAAAAAGATAAGACTACAAAACAATTACTTGTTTAATTTTTTTCACTTTAAAGAACATTGTCTGAAGTATTTGGTAATTATATTTCTTTCCGACAAAATATTTTATGTCGTAAAAATCCGGTAGATGTCTATTATTTTATAACATAATTCTATGGGAATAAAATTTCTGCTAGCACGTTTGGCAATATTTCTAACTCAAAGGTGGTGTCGCCGCTGCACCAACAACCGTGGTGGCGCTGCGCTCCTACTAAGAAGGCAGCTGCTTGCCCAAAATTTTTTCAGTGTACCTTTAAAAGCCCAAAAGGAACCTACAATTTAAAAGTCAAAATTCTGCATATCATTGGCATAATCAATTAACTCCTAAAGTTTAGAGGTTCCTTTGCTAAAGGGTTGCAATTACACTACAGGTATAATATTTTTGTTGGGACCTTGCCGGATATAAAAATTATTATGCGTGTATGAGGATAATTATAAACCTATAATAATGTTCCTCAAAAACTATTTCGTGATTAGTAAAAAAGGCACTTATTGTTATTTGTTTCTGCAAAGACAGGCTGGGATATTGAACAAAAATTAAATCCTTGCAAACCATCATACGTGCTGTTCTAATTATTATTTGTAATTACAAGTTGCTCGCAATATATCTGTAAGAAGAAAGAGCCGTTGATATTTTTTTAAGAACAATTGTTTTTTCATTGATATTACTAATCAATAAGAGCACCTGTCAAATGTCTTTTAACAGCGGAGAGTTTTAAATAAGGGACTTTAGCCATTTCTCTTGTAATCATAGAATTTCGTTCTGTGATTTGGTTTCATTTTGCAAATTTTAGTTCTGTTCTTTTTTCTCTTTTTCTATAATGTGGTGCCCGTTTTGAATCTTTCTATTAGTATGAAGCCGCTATTTGAATACAATTCGCTTGACATCTCTAAACTCAAACACTGCTTTAACGAAAGTTTTCTCCTGTCTCCTTATGGTGTTTTTCATTTCGAGCGTTTCGAGCATGTTATCTTTCATAGTCATTAACACGAGTGTTATTAAAAAGTATTCATTAATTGTCAGACACCCAAAATGTCGTCCGAAGCATTGCCTACCACTAAGTAAGAGAGATGGGAGACATTGCCACCTTCCCCTAAAAATTTGCGTATTAAAATTCACGGTTCAACCCACTTGCTTGAGGCAATAAACACCAAGACTTCTGAATTTGATAATAGGGCGAAGAAAACAATTCATATAATTAAACTCTTTGGGGATCTTGATATCCTCTGCACATGCGAAATTTTGCTGGAGAGCGAGAAACTTGGCCCCTTGTGATCCTTGAATTTTTATAATCTTTCATCCCCTTCTATTATACATAATTGTCATGGCAGGGCTAGAGGTGGGCTACTCATTAAATGTAATATTAGATCCTATGCTATTTAGCAAATCTTCATATCAACCAACTTCATTTTTCTCAAAGTCCAAACTCGCTTAGAAGTTTTCGTACTCGGCATAGTTTATACCCTCCCCCCCACCCCCCAACCCCTTCAACTCTTCTTCTCAAAAATTC
>JAAAKG020205028.1:30689-48620 GCA_010014905.2 Druon quercuslanigerum
CCGATCTCTATACCCCCCCCACCCCCCTAAACTACTTTAATGAATGCCTAAAGAATCTAATTTCGTATTGTACAGGATTTCCTTTTTATACTCTGATTTGCCAATCGTTATGGGTGGGGATTTTAACTGCAGGATATCGCATGTCAACCAAATTTAGCCTGGAGCTTTTTACTGCCTGAAAACCTTTTAACCACGCACGTGTTCTGGGCATAAATTCACCATTAGAAATCAATGAGCTATTCCACGTAAACGGCCAATCTTCTAGTTACTCTGCTGTAAATTTTTCATTTAGGTGTCCAGGAATCACCTGAAATAGAAAAACAGTCTGACATCAGAAAGGTTTACTAAAGTTGTACTTTTTCCTAAATTAGCGAATTCATCTCCTAGAAACACAGAATCTTTTAAATATGACCAGACCCGTGTGGAGGTACTTAAACAATAAACTTATAATTAAATTCGTTCAATCTCCTTTTTACCGGCCGTGAGGAAGCCGGTTCGTGCTGCGAATACAGCCGAGTGCCCAAGTACCCAACTTCTAAGATAATTATGTTTATATTTCATAAATCTAGGTCTACGATAAAAGTTTTAATTTCCGAGAGAGGTGTTACCAAATATTTAATTCTTAGCACCGTATTCTTATCGAATTTATTTTTTATTCTTATCACTAAAGTGACGCGACTTAAATAAATACCTATAATATTCTTTTCTTGAAAAAACATTCTATTTGCCTCGTGGAATTGTTGCAATCTTTTTCTAACATATAAAATCATAAAACATAATTCTAAGAAAAACACGAAGAATAAAAATAATATTCGACATTCGCGTATTTATTTTCAAATATAATATATCAATTCTAGAAATAAAATTAAATACATTTTACGAGAGTCACAGTGGTTCAGGGATCTATTTTCGTGGATAAATATTGCTGCTGGTATTAATTCGGAGGCTTTTATTTTTTTGTTTATTACTAAATATAAAATTGCTAATTCTGGAAATTCCTTGCTAAATAAGAAAACACCAGAAGCTACCATGAAATCTGTTAAATAGAGGATATTAAGGTGGAGAATTAAATTAAGTTAAGTTAATTAAGGTTCCCACTAAAAATAGTTACACATATTTTTTATAATTAAAATTATTTTTTAAACGTTACTTCTATAATTGTATAGGACATCTCATCGACAATCAATGAAAAATAAATTCGTAGCACTGTATTCTCATGGAATATATTTTTTATTCTTATCACTAAAGTGACGCAACTTAAATAAATAATTAGAAGATTCTTTTCTTGAGAAAACATTCTATTTGCCTCGCGATATTTTTCCAACCTTTTTCAACTATATAAAATCATAAAACATCATTTAAAGACGAAAACGAAGAATAAAAATAATATTCGACATTCGTGTATTTATTTTCAAAAATAATATAGCAATTCTAGTAATAAAATTAAATACATTTTACCAGAGCCACAGTGGTTCAGGGATCTATTTATTATTTTTTTGTTTATTACAAAATATAAAATTGCTTATGCAAAAAATCCTTGCTAAATGAGAAAACACTAGAAGCTACCATGAAATATCGTTAAATAGAGGATTTTAAGGTGGAGAATTTAATTAAGTTAATTAAGCTTCCCAACTAAAAATAGTTACACATATTTTATCTGATTAAAAAAAAAATTAAATTTCACCTCTATGATTGCAAACAACATCTTATCGATCAGAATCAGCTTCTGTAAATTAAATATTAACGAAAATTATCTGTTAAGCCAAAAGCGCAACAAAAAGCAAAAATGTTTTTTGCATGAAAAAATCTAAGCTTTTAGTCGAGATTGTGAATATAAATTAATAAAGTTTTAAACTAATCAATTTTGTTTTCGTTACGCCAAAAAGTTTGAAATTGTTTGAAATTTAACGATTTTTAAATTATCAATAGTAGACGCAAGTTTCTTAAATGTACACACGAAAATAAGAATGGTTATAATGACAGGCATTACAGGGTAAAATTTACGTGTCACTTGTTGATTGAGATAACATAACCTTTCCCACCGGGACCAGACAAATGTAAAATATTTATCCCACTCGGATTTCGGAACAAGTCTATACAAGTAGCAAGTATATACCGTAAATACCATCACCCCCTTCCCTAAAGTCACCAATGAAAACAAATCTAAACACTATCTCTTATCAGTAATTTGTGCACCAATTATATTTATATTTAAATATATTATAAACTCGTGTCTAGGTCTCTATGCAATAATGTATAATTTATGCAATTCACAATGAATTCTATATGCAATACCTAATAAGCAATTTGTTTCTTGAAGCCTCCTGCCTAAGCTTACAATTTTTTGTCAGAAAACTTTTTTGTCAGCCAAGGTGTCTTTTGTTTCACTATAAGAGGCCTGCTGTTATGGAAGCGAATAAAAAGATTTCTTTCTCCGTTTTTGATCCTCAACTTCTTTCTAATTGCTTTGAGCTCTTTCTCCTGACGAGGATTATCGTAGCTATTTCCTCTAAACTCAGTTCAAGCTTAACAGGCCTGGGATTTACCAATGCCTAAGAAAAGCGACCCAAGCCTTAAATAGCTGGGTTCATTTAATCAGCGTCCGTTGTAAAAAAGCTTCTGAAATCATATTGATTAAATATAAGCAAACTAAGCACCCATTTCATTAAATTAAAGTTACACTTTGTTAATTTTACCCGCCACCTCAAATATTAAGGAATTAACAATCTCTTCATTCATGTCTTGCTAAATCACAACCACAACACCGCATGCATCTGCTAGTCAAAAAAGATCGCAACTTTTAGAAAAGTCAATCTCATATGAAGTATTTTGTTTTCTTATCACATCTTAATGTGATTTGCCATTACTTACCATCTATGCACCATCCAGTCTTTTAGAATATCCTGTATCTATTTATATTCTTTTCCTTTGATTTCCTTCCAAAGCTAACGCCTTCTCCGTAAAGAACCCATTTCCTACCCATTCTCGCTTTAAAGGCACCTCAGGGTAAACGTTACCCACCTCTCTTTGGCCAATAAAGTCTCCCACCTTTTTTTAAAATCGCTTTTATCTTATCCGTATTGTATACTGTCAGAAACTTATTCATTCCCCCTCGAATCTTTACTGCCCTCAATTGACCGCCCGCCTCTCTTCCTATCAATGAACATCTTAGCTATCCCTAATCCCCGTTATAATTCCTCCACTACTTCTTCCTTTCTTATTCACTCTATACCCCCTTGCGAGATTTGGCTCTATCATTTCCCATTCCTTTTTATCTCTTTCTTCCGTTCAAAATCTACATTTTCTCATCTACTTTTATTTTCTGATACCCGATCTTGGCCGCTTACACTTAACTTCTCTCTCTACTAGCTCTATCTTTAAACATTCTTCTCCCTTTTGCCTTCCATCCTAACTTTCCTTACATTTTCTTTAACCTACGGGTACTCTGTCGCGGCGGTTCCAAACCCTCTCTTTCGTCCCCGCTCTTTAGCTTCATCCCTCTTATCACAATATCATTCCTTGGTTCTGCCTTCTTTTTTCTCTCAATTTTCAATTCCATTCCCCTCATTCTTTCCCTATCCACCCTCTCCTCATTTTCCTTCCTACGGTCTACCAATTTCCCTTGCATCACATTCTTTATCCTATCCCACATAACTTTCTTCTCGCTTCTCTCCGCCTGCCACCTACTCTCAGTTCCAACCGGCCCTCTACGATCTCTAGCCCTTTAAACTCTCTAATCCATCTTCTGTTTGCCTCAGCACTTTTATCGATTTCTCCCATTTCTCATCTATGATCCTCAAATCCTCCCTCATATCTTCTACATGCTCCTTAGTCCCCCTACGTCTTCCCTTAGTCTTTTGATCACGTCTATTGGAATTTCAAGAGCTCCTCCGACTGCCCCTCCGTTTGGTGAAACCGGAAGGGGGGGGGGGGCTGTGTGTTCTGCTTTTTTAACGGAATCTCTACTGCACTCTGCTCAGGGCTCTCTTCGCTTTCTCTATGCCTGTTTAAAAGATCTTTTTCTCACTTGTGCACATTCTCGTAGTGCCACGAACTGATAATCCTAGTGGTGTATGGAAAATATTCTCTCAGACAGAATTACTAATAGCACAGCCAGAACTCTCGCTGACCACTTTTCGCTCTACAATAAAAGTCCAAGATCCAAAACACAATATTCCAGAAGAAGGAACTGAAAATGGTATTTGAGAAAGTAAATAGAGTCAATAAATGTAACACTTTATAAATATTAATAGCAATGTTAAATTCTGGCCGCAGCACTGTACCAGTTGACGCGGATCAACCTAAATGTATATATTAAATCGCAGAATATTATATAACTTTAAACGAAAATCAAAAGTGGAATTTATTCTCTCAAGAGTGCACCCATTTATTAAATAACAAATATTACAAACAACATGCCTTTTACGAACAGATCCATTTACCAACGTCATTAGGATTTTCTTGTAATTTTCAACAGTCCTGAACATTACCAATTGAAATAAATAGCTTAGTATCATTATGCCAGAAAAGAATGTATACAGATATTATTGCTTGCACCTCAATAATGTGAACTAAAAAAGCAGTAATTCCCGATTTATAAGATAAGAATTCAAAAGTTTTATTACTGCTGATTATTTTTTTTCAAACTCTCTGTCATTTAAACTAAGGATAGGAAATTTGAGTTTGTAGATCTACGTGAAACAAATCCATGCCAAAAGGTTCACAGAATTGGGCTTCAATCTACAATTAACAATTTCTGAGTTATCGCCTTTTCGAAAATGGGAAATATGCGCGCCTTTTTCTATTTATTAGGAAATAATCCAGTTTTATCACCAAGTTTATAATAAAATTCAGAGGACTGATAAGAAAATTAGCACAATTTTTTAACAGACCACTGGGAATTAATTTAATGCCAGTAGTGAGTTTATTTGGGAGTCTGCACAGATTGGGCATTTATTGTTTTTTTAGATATCTTCATAATATCACCAAGATATTCGGCATGTTCAAGCCAGAAAAAATTCATAATTTATTACACCAAATTGATTGTATGCCATTCATCAAAACGTGTTTCATCTTTCGGGACCGTTATTTGTGGAGGAATACGTGTGGCAATTATTACACATAAAATAACTTTGAAGACAACTTTGAATGAAATTATGTTAACTTCAGGGGCGAGAAATACTATCGAGCTTCAATATGACTGTCCTAAAATAAATCTGGATTTTATGACACTTAGAAGACTTCCACCTCCTTTATCTAACATATCATCTCCATAAAAATCAAAAACATTAGAATCCAGAAAGTCTGAAGTGTAACTTGATGTTTTAGCTAAATTTCACACAATATTAAAAAATCAAAATTGGAGATATCAGGAGAGAGAGTGGGACGATGGTCGTGGGGGCTACAGCTCAGGCTTTGGACCCACTCCAGCGTCACTCTGGAAGACTCTCAAAAGAGCCTTAGTGGCCAATGCGGTAAACAATAGCCTAGCAAGGGAGTTGTTCATCTTCGGAGAGTCGTGGGACCGGTAACTCTAGAAAAAAAGGTTCTCTAAGTACTTAAGTTGCTCTTAAGGATAGGGCAGAAGGTGCAAGAAAAGTGTAAACTCTTAGAGAACACATTAGAAGCTTCCATCCAAGATATCGGGAGATGTTATCAGTAAATTAAATTGAGTATCTATGCCCCGAGCGTATTGATAATAGATTGTAACTAATGCCTAAGATGTTGTTATTTATGAGGCGAAGAGTCTGGGTAGACACTCATGTTTGGCAATTATCTTCGGCTCTCCGTGATGCATGAACAACTTCAGGTTCTTTCTACCATGAGCATCACCCTCCTCTATCATTTTTTTTAAATATGTTGGAGCTCGCTCTCTGAGATGGATTATGAACGAATGTCAAACTCATTGTGAAACGCGCTTCTGTAAGAAGTTTTTCTTTCCTCCACCTTCAGTATTTGGGAAGCATGGATTGTGTTGATTTTCGGTCTCGAAGATGATGTTTTAAGGCGTGGAGGTCCGAAGGCCTATGGCTATTAACCGATAGTTGAGAACTTAATACTGCATGGCTTTTCTTCATTTGACATTTTGGACAGAAAGTTGCTAAGAAGATCATTTTGTTTATGGTCAGATTGGGAAACATGAGTTGATTTTATATTATAATGACATACATCAAACTTGTACTTGTTTAATTTTAAATTCTAAATTTAAAAATGACACCTACTTGTTTATTGCTTAGACCGTTTTAAACTAATAACGTAAATCTCTAGACGTTTTAAATGCAAGAATTTTAAAATTATCAATTATACATGTAAGCATCCTAAATATAAACGATATTTGATTAAAGAGTGTAAAAAAATCCCTAATGACACTATAGCAGTAATTTACTACCAATATTTGAATAACAAAGGACAATAAAGTAGTTCTGTAAGCGTAAGGTTTATTCTTTTCTTCAAACTACCTTTACAAACCAAAAGGAATTCAGGAGTCACAATTCTTTCATGTCACAAGTAACAAAAATCAAATCCTAAAGCTTAGAGGTTCCTTATGGTAAAGAAAAATTATTATATCCGAATGTAAATCATTATGTAACTCTAATAATTTTCACCAAAAACTATTTCGTGAGTGATGGAAATGGAACTTATTTTTATTTTGTTTTAGGGAAGACTGTCTGGGACATTGATTGAATGACGTGAGGGACTGTGGTTAATATTCTCTATTTTAAAATTAAGTAAGATCTGCCGAAGGCGACCTACTGGAACTTCCTTCATTTCATTTCTATTTAATTGGGTGACCCTTTCGCTTTGCATATTTATTTTTACACGTCCTTTGTTGTGAGTGCCAGGATTATATGTATATATTCCAGCAAGAGAATTGCTAGTCTCCAATATTGCAAACACGTCGCCAGCAAGTGTTGTTAATACAATTAGTTCTTGGATTGGTAAAGGCTCATAGTAATTTGGCCCTTGGAGCAATAAAAGTCGTTTATGCACAGGAAAAGTGTATCTTTGAAAAACTAATATCTGATTTGGATTCTCTTTGGGAATAAGTCGAATAAACTGAAGCTCTTCAAGTCCATAACCAGATCCGTCAGAAGAAGGCAGCTCCGTAGGTAGAGTTATGCACCTAGAGGATGAACTGGACGTGGAACAAAGTGGTGGCTCGGCAGGTGGAAGAGACCTGGCAAAAGAATTATAAAGGCTCCATTAAATAAGCATAAATTTTTCTGAATTTTCAAAAGCTTTCCTATAATTTCTTTATTAAAAGGAATTTAATGTAGATTCAATTTTCAAAAAAAGTCAAGGATATAAAAAAGACCAGGCATCATATAAGATTCGAGTAAATTTGCAGAACATGAGATGAATTGACAACGTGTTTCAAATAAAAATATTTTCATGAAAACAAATTTAATAATAATTTTTAGAAACCTAGAATCTATATCGAAGCGTAGGTGAAAAAGTTATGTTTAGTTTATATATAGAATTTAGAGTTGAATTTTAATTTAATTAAAGGAAGTGACTACACTAATAATTTTGTTTAAAAAGCTACTATTATGGAAGTGTCTAAAAAGCTTAGCTAAGAAGGGAAATGAGGAAAAAAAGTTACTAAATATTACGTTAGTGATTGTGTGGTACGCGTGGCTATTGATAGACATAAGCGTAATATATATTTCTCATTATTTAAACTAATTTTTTTTTAAAATGTGAATTAACGATAATTTGTTTTTTTAAAGACACTTACAAATGACTGCAGTTTACATGCTCAACTCTATAACCATATATGAATTGGCGATGGGGGCCTACTGGAATTTCTTTGATTTCATTTGCGGTCAAGAGGGTAACCTCGCTGCTTATCATGTTGATCTTTGCCCGTCCATTACATTGAGTGCGAGAATTGTATGAATATATTCCAACAAGAATACTAGAACTGTACAAGATTGCAAAGACGTCATTATTGAATGTTGATAATACAATTTGTTCTTCACTTGGCATGGGCCGAAAAATTTTCTTTTTTACGAGTAATTTAAGCGACCCATTCGCAGGAAAAGTGTATTTTCGAAGTTCGAACTGCAGATGTGGATTTTTATAGGGAATAAGCCGAATAAATTCAAGTTGCTCAATCCCATAGCCAAGTACGTTAGAAAAAGGTGGAGAACTGGACCTTGAACGAAAAGGAGGTTCGGCAGGAGAAGAAGACATGGTCGGGAAATCATTTCTGGTAGGTGGATTTTGCTTTTCATGAACAGAAGAAGATCGGTCGCCACGAGGAACATTAGGAATCGGGTCACCATTAGGCAAACATTCAAACTGTGAACTTAGCTCTGTAAAAAGAAAGAGACGATAATATTTATTAAAGAACGAGTATTTTTGAATGACTAATAATAGTCCAAAAAATTACACATCAAATATCTGTCCACAGCCGGAAGTTTCATAATTTTATTCGGTGATTTATTTTTTATTTTTGCGAACTGCATTGCTGTTCCTGTTTATCTTATTTTACGATGTTTTGCCCGTTATGAATTATTCTATTAGTGTAATATCGCAATTTAAATACAATTTGCTTTTTTTATCTAAAGTTAAATAACGCTTTAGTGAAAGATCTCTCCCGTATGCTTATGGTGCTTTTTATTTGCATATAAAGAATGGACGCACACCTTTGAAAAAGTGCAAGCAATTTGGACAGGGGACAAATTTTAAAGTGTATTCGTAGGATTTTAGCTTGTCACTTCTTGTAAAAAGACAGGTATTATTGCAAAATGTTTACTAATATTAAGATAACAAGATTGCCCATATTGCTTGAGGGAATAGACACCAAGACTTCTGAATGTGATAATAGAATGAAGAAAGTAATTGATATATGTTTTTAAAATTATAGGTGTAGTATAGTATTTGACTTACCAATGGAATTGAATGTTGCCGCTAGGATAAAGACCAGGCTGTAAACCATCCTCATTTCTTGCAATTAATAGGAAAAATACTTTATACCCTAATAAAAATATGGTTAACAGTGTATCTAATTAATTTTCTAGTGCTACAGCCGAGTATCAGCTTCTTCTTCTAAGATATTAATGTTTATATTTCATAAATCCAGCTCTACGATAAAAGTTTCAATTTCCAAGAGAAGTTTGACTAAATAGTAAAGTTTGAGCACTGTATTCTTATCGCATTTATCTTTTATTCTTATCACTAAAGTTACGCAAATCACATAAATAATTAGAAGATTCTTTTCTTGAGAAAAAATTGTCCACAAATTTATATCATGGAATTTTTTAAACCTTTTTTTTACATAGAAAATGATAAAACATAATTTTAAGTCGAATACGAAAAATCAAAACATTATTCGACATTCGTTTATTTATTTTCGAAAATACTATAGCAATTTTAGAAATAAAATTAAATACATTATTATAGTGCCACGGTGATTCAGAAATGTATTTTTAAGGATAAATTTAGCTGTTGATGCGAATTCTAAAGCGTTTTATTTTTTTCTGCTGTTATTAATTTGCAATTGATAATTCTAAAAAATTAGTTTTGATTGATATAATACTAGAAGCTACTCAGAAATATAGTTATGTAAATTAAAAATCAAACTAATGGGTAGAAACTTCTCACACATAGTTCCAAAATAAATCAATTTTTGAGGATATAAGCTTAAAATTATAGTTAGTTTATTTTCAAAAGCTTGCATTAAATTTTTTCTGTCGATTTCCGACCATCTCCTACCGATCAGCAGATAAAAATTTGTGAACATTTGTGGAGACGTTAAAGATTTACAGATACGAAAAAAACTTGGCATCCATAAAAATACAAAAATCACGAAGACAAGAATTTTAATAGACATATTTGACTAATTAGGATTAATAATTGAATAAATGATGAATAACTTTAATTTATTATCAGAAAGAGAAAATAAATTTATAATTAAAAATTTCGTAGCATTCCTGGTATAATAAATCAACCGCTTAACTGCACAGGTGGATACATTTTAAGTACCGGAAAAATATTTGGCGTTTACCCTGTCCACTCGGAATTTCGAAGCTATTCATATCTCCAAAGGCATTCTTTCGACACAAAGCAAATATTATACACGCATAATGCTATTAACAACAACGACAAGTAATATTCCATGACTTGGACCCATCTGGAACATAGAAATAGCAGAGATAGCATGTAAATGGTTTGTCCTTTTGTGGCTCGTGAATCGAACGACACACCGCAAGACAGAAAGTGGCGTAGAC
The DNA here is from genome assembly GCA_010014905.2 of Druon quercuslanigerum. Taxonomy (NCBI): domain Eukaryota; kingdom Metazoa; phylum Arthropoda; class Insecta; order Hymenoptera; family Cynipidae; genus Druon; species Druon quercuslanigerum. The sequence goes on from JAAAKG020205028.1 coordinate 40,925, forward strand.
AGAGAGAGAGCGATAATCAGTTGCCTTCTTCAGGTTCATGGATTTGGATACACATTCCGCCATGAAAAAAAATATTGGAAGTGTACAGCCACCTCAATTTGATATGCAGTATTTCATTTGCTTGTCACTCCATGATGTGATTAGCCACCGCTTAGCTTCTATGCAACATCCAGTCCCTTAGAATCTCCCCCTACGTATTTATTTCCATATCCTTCGATTTCCTTTTAAATCTCTCGCATTTTCCATAAAGAAGCAATTTCCTTCCCAGTCTCTCGTTAGAGGCACCGTAGAGTACCTTCATACCCACCTCTCTTTCATCCTTTCTTGAATCCTTTTTAACCTCTACAATACAATATCTACAATATCTACAAGCTCTACAATATCTTATTAATTTTTTCTTTACCCACGTCTCTACCAATCCCACAACATTAAATTGTTGGATATACCACCAGAAATCATCAACCGTTTTCCTTCACCCCTGCTACGCTTCACTGCAGTACCTTACGCTCCTTCCCTTGTTTACCCACACCCCCATATTTTGTACGAAACAGATTCCCGTGCATTTCCTTTAATAACTCTTTTCCTTTGTTCAAAACCCACATTTACTCATCTACTTTTATTTTCCGACACCTTATATTTACTGCTTACACTTCACTTCTCTTCCTCCTAGCTCTGTCTTTGAACATTCTCGGCAACTCCCTTTCTTTCCTTGTAAAATCACGACCGACCAAAACTTCTTATACTGTATCCTATTTTTATTTCGCATTACCCCCCTCCCCCCTAAATGTTTGCTCTCTGGCAGCCCTTCAAAACTCTCTCTTTCTTTCCTGCACTTTAGCTTCATCCCTCTTATCAGAATATTATTTCTCCTTGTTGCCTTCTCTTTCCTCTTCATTCTAAACTCCATGGCCCTTAATCTTGCCCCATGCGACCCATCCGCCTTCTCCTTTTATTCATTCCCGCGGCCTTTCGCTTTTTCTTTTATCAGATTCTCTACCGTATGCGAAATGCCTTTCTTCTCGACCCCCTCCGACTTTCATCTACTTCCACTTCCAACCTGCCGTTCACCTTATCCTGACTTTTAAACTCTCTAATCCTTAAATTTGCCTCTCAGCTCTTTCATCGACCACTCTGATTTCTCATCTATGATCCTCAAATCCGCTCTCATATCATCTATGTCTATGAATACGCCTATCAGCATTGCGAGTGCCTCATCCGACTGCCCCTTTATTTGGTGAAACGGATGGTGGTTATCTACATGTTCTTCCGCTTTTTTTAAACGAAATCTCTAATGCGCTTAGCTCTGGGCTTTCTGTCTCCCTGTTAATAATAATATTACCAAGATAATTTTGTGGGTCAGTTACTCAGTAGGAAAATGTATTCGGTACTGCATAGTTTCTGGTATTCTCAGGGATTTCCTGAGTCTATATATGTGTTAGCAAACAGTATTGGGTGAGTCAACAATCTTAATTTCAACATTTGTTTTGTAATCATCATATAGTAGGCGAGCCTTGATCTGTACAATTGATTTAAGATCTTTCAAAATCTGTAAAGATTTGGACTATTCTTGTATTTCAATTTATATTGATTTTTTTCTTTAATTTTTCCGATGATTTATTTTGTATATCAAGTTGGATACAGATTTGTCATCAACGACGGTCAATTTAGACCAATCCCTTTGCCAAGAATTCTATGTAATACCTTGTAATATTTCTCTAATGCATTATTAACATTTTCTTCTGTGTAAAGAGAAATGTCTTCTGAGTAAAAAGAGACCACCAGTCAACTGAGGCAAGACTAATAATATAAGACTAAGATGCGGTCGTACTTAACTAAAGGTAAAATAGGTAATTCACAAGATGATGCATAACATGGAAATATTAAAATTTTTATATAAAGGTACCTATTGTTTATGATGTGAATATTATTATACTGATTAAGTTGATGTAGATCAGGAAAATCGATCAGCAAGGTGGACTTCTTGTCAGGTGTAACTACGGTTACATAATTTTTTTAACTTGGCAACTTAAAATCATCGAGAATTATTAGTTTATTATTCTAAATCGATTTTTAGCCCGTCATGTCATAGAAAATAGTTCGAATTCCTAAGATTTTATATCTCGAGGAATGCAAGTGCCAATTATCATTAGCAACTTGTATTGCAATTCTTTTAAACATTAGTACACTCCCACCTACTTTATCTAAACTCTCGTCTCTAGACACTTAAAAAAGATTAGAATAAACAAAGTCAGAAGTGTCTGCATAGGGTTTAAGCCAAATTTCACAAGCATTACAAAATCATTTTTAAAGACATCAGGAGATCTTATCAGATACTTAAATTCAGTATTTATTCCCCGAACGTATTGATAATAGATTGTGATATCATTGAATAAAGTTAAGTCTACCGTATGCGCGTGACTAATACCTAACGTGTTGTTGTTATATGGAAGGTGAAGACTCGATGCAGACGCTCGTGTCGATCATTGTTATTTTGTCAATCCTACGAGGATTGCGTAATATATAAATTTCAAAAGATAACAATTTATACAAGTAGTATATATTTATCAGAATAAAAGAGTAGGAAATACAAGGCAATCTCAACATCATAAATTATTCGTGGTCGGTTCCCATAAAATAATATCTATAAACTAACACCTACCACGAGGTGCGAAGGGCAACCATTTTTAGACTCGTAACTTCCGGTATCAAAAGAAACATTTCAACATATGATAACCACGAAAATAGGATATCTAGCTAAGAGGATATCATCTATAAGCTAAGGCTTGAGAACCAAGATGCAAAACTTCTCACCTCTCGTTAAAAAGTTCGGTCAAACAAGATCACTAAAAATTTTTGATTAAAGAAAGGCAAACATATTAACTCTCACAAAATTCTACACAATTCGGTCAAAACAAGGTAAAAATAACGGCACGGCACTTAGAAGATTGGCTGAGCGTTTTGGCGTTGTCGCATATTACACTTATTAACAACCAGTCACCAAAAACTGCGCCGGAATATACATAACCAACTTACCTTCTCTTCTGGCTTGTCGGACATTCTGTACTTAAATATAAGCCAAAAATCTTAATCGTAATCGTAATATTAGAGTCTGCAGAACTTTTCTTTTTTGTAGATCTAATACTCAGTAGGAAGTTCGGAGCGAGAGTGTTGTAGCGCGCCTCGCCTGGTATGTACATTCGCTTGGTTGTTGGTGGCTATTGCACCAATCACAACGTCGCATAACGTGGCTCGATGTTCTCCGCCAATCGTTGCGTCCAGGATCATCAGCAACAGCCATCTTGCTGGGAGGGGAAAATAACTATTCTGGCGGCAAAACATAAGGTATATTTCGTTACTAAAATAACCCGGTGGGTTCGAGTGGAACCCTTTTTTCAGTTTTACTAGTACTACCCGAAACCCACTCAAAGAAGAGGAAATACTAAATGTATGTTTGTAACGAAATCACCCGATCGTTGCGCCCTCTACCAGTTCCGGGGATTTCGGTGTGTACTTTGTGAGAAGTAAAAATGCCGTGTTAAGGTTCCCTTCCCTTTGGCCATTAAAGTGTTTCCATGGTTTAGCATGGCGGCTTATATACGGGGTCTATGAGCTACACAGAGATAACCGATTTTCTCTCTCAACGTGCCCCTCTTTACCTCCAGGTAGTTCGGTCCGTTATTAACATGAAATAGAACAGACTTCTTTAAGGTGATTTTCTTCTCCCTCTCTTATGGTGGTTTGGTCAGTCAACGTGATAGAACAAGACAGGCCAGTTGATGGGTATCTCCACCTCCTTCTGTCTTGTGATGGATTATTAGGCCGGAGGGCTAGAAGAGGACAGGCTGACAGTTGCACTGGTTGGCAATTTACGGAATCCAAAGATAAATATGAAAAAAAAGAAACAAAAGCAAAATATAAACAAAGCGATTCGTTGCCGTGACGAAATTCCCCTATAGAGATTGACTCTGGTTCCGAACTCCCAATTGAAGTGAATAAGTGGCTTGTTCTGGTGAAGGTACGGGAGGTTATGTTACCTCTAGTCAAAAGTGACAAGTAAAATTGACCCAGTCCCAAGTGCTGAGATAATTTAAAATCTATTTTTTTTAGTGTTCAGACAATTTTCGAAGTAAGAACGTCAATTTCTAGACTCTTCAAATGCAAGAATTTTTAAATTTCTAATTATACATGTAAGTTTTTTAAATATAAACTATATTTGATTTAAGAATTTAAAAGAATCGCTAACTATGATATAATAGTATTTCATTAACAATATTTGAATAACAAGTGACAATAAAGAAGGTTCGTAAGCGTAATGTCAATTATTTTCTTTAAACTGCCTTCGCAAAAAACAAGAATTCAGAAGTAATAATTCTGTAATATCACTGGTATAAAAAATCAACTTCTAAAGCTGAGAGATTCTATAAGGTATAGAAAAATTTCTGTACGTGCGTGTAAATCATTATGAACCTATAATAAATTACCCTAAAAACTATTTCGTGAGTCATGGAAACGTAACTTATTTTTATTTGTTTCTGGAGAAGACTGACTGGGATTTTGACCAAAAATTAAAGCTTTTCAATACATTAAACATTCAGTTTTAATTATTATTTGTAATTACAAACAAGTTGCTCGTATCATTTGAAGATGACTTCGGAATACAATTTTTTCAATTTAACATTTATTTTAGTTGACTAGATAACATGGAGGATTCTGGTTGATATTCTGTATTACAAAATGATTTAAGATCGGACGAAGGCGACCTACTACAACTTCCTTTATTTCCTGTTTTGTTAATTGGGTAACCCCTCCGCTTCGCATATTTATTTTTACGCGTACTTTGTTGTGAGAGCCAGCCTTATATATATATATATATATTCCAGCGAGAGAAATACTACTCTCCAAAATTGCAAACACGTCGCCAGTGAGTGTTGTTAATACAATTAGTTCTTGAAATGGTATAGGTTCATAGTCATTCGGTCCTTGGTGCAATAAAAGTGGTTTCTCAACAGGAAAAGTGTATCTTTGAAGACCAAATATCTGGTTTGGATTCTTTTTGGGAATAAGCCGAATAAACTGAAGCTTATCAAGTCCATATTCAGATCCGTCAGAAGAAGGAAGCTCGGTAGGTAAAGTCATGAACTTATAGGATGAACTGGACGTGGAACCTAGTGTTGGTTTGGCAGGAGGAAGAGACCTGGCAGGAAAATGATAGAGCCTTCATTAAATAAGCATAAATATTTCAAAATTTTCATGAAGCTTCCTATGATTTCTTTAAAATTAATTCATTGTTTTCACAAACAGTAGCTGTACAAATATTTATTGTTTAATTTAATTAGATCAGTGAATCAAAAACTTTACATCATTGGAATAATTTTCAACCCTGATCAACAAAATTAACATCATCTATACAAATTTGTTGTTTAAGTTGAGAAGGATTGAATGGGAATCAAGTGAACTAAATGTTATTTTAGTGATTGTATGGAACCCGTGTCTATAGATAGACAAAGGCGTAGTTTATATTTCCGGTATTATAAATTTCAAAATTGACAAAGGAATGTGAATTAACGATAACTAGCTTTTTTTTTAAACTTACCCATGACTGCGACTTGCATGCTCTACTCTATAACTGTATAATAATTGTCGATTTGGACCTACTGGAGTTTCTTTGATTTCATCTGCGGTTAATGGTGTAACCTTGCCGCTTAGCATGTTGATCTTTGCCCGTCCTTTACATTGAATGCGAGGATTGTATTTATATATTCCAACCAGAGAATTAGAACTGTCCACGATTGCGAAGACGTCACCATTACATGTTGATAATACAATTTGTTTTTCAGCTGGAATGGGCCGAAAAACTTTCCGTGTTACGAGTATTTCAAGTGATATATTCGCAGGAAAAGTGTATCTTCGAAGTTCGAATTGCCGATGCAGATTCTTATAGGGAATAAGCCGAATGAATTCAATTTGATCAAGCCCATAGCCGAATACGTTAGAAAAAGGAGGAGACCGGGACCTTGAAGGAAGAGGAGGTTCGGTCGGAGAAGATGACTCGATTCGAAAATGATGTCCGTGAGGTGATCTTTGTCTGTCAGACACAGAAGAAGATGGGTTGCCACGAAATACAGCAGGAATAGGAGCACCATTAGGCAAATATTCAAACTGTGAACTTAACTCTGTAAGAAGGAACAGATGATTAGATTTTCTTAGGCATGAATATTTTTGAATTACTAATAATAATCCAGAAAAACGCCCACCAAATATCTGTTCACCATTTATTTTATAATAATATAATTTTGTTCCATGATTTTGTTTATTTTCGCCAACTTCGATACTCTTCCTGTTTCTCTCTTTTTATGATCTTTTGCCCGTTTGAATCTTTCTGTTCGTGTAATTTCGCAATTAAAATACAATCTGCATGTTTTTTCTTAAATTAAGCATCGCTTTCATCAAAGTTATCTCCCCTATGCTTATGGTATTTTTTATTTGCATATAAAAAATGGACGCACACCTTTGAAAAAGTGCAAGAAATTTGGACAGGGGACAAATTTTAAAGTGTAAGCGTAGGTTCCCAGCGTGTCTCTCCTAGTGATAAACACAGATGTTATTACAAAGTGTTTATTAAAATTAAGACAAGCAGAATGTCTTTCTTGATGAGGTTGACGGTTAGGGGACCTTGATATACTCTGCGTATGCGAGAATTGGCTGGAGAGCGAGAAAATTGGCCTCTTTCGACCCAACGATTGGCAAAGTGTTTCATCCCCCGCTATTAGAAGTAATTGTCATGGCAGAGCTAGGGTGCTCTCTTATTACAGATAACATTAGATCCTCTGCAATATTGGAAACCGTGATATCATCCAACTACATTTCAATCAAAGTCCAATCTCGCATAGACTGTTTCATACTCGGTATAGTTTATATTCCCCTCTTAAAAGTCTTCAACGATTACCTAGAGAATCATAATTCCGTATTATACCGAACATCAATGTATTCTCTGATTTTTAAATCATTATAGGTGGAAATTTCATCTGCAAGGTATCAGATCTGAATTAATTTGATCCTGGAACTTTTTAATGTGAGAACACGTTCGACCTAGAAAGGTCCTCTAGGGATACATTCACCAATCCTAGAGAGATATTTTATTTTGAAATGTATGGAGGTTAATGAACTAGTCCTCACAAAAGGCCGATCTCCAAATTACTCTGACACGTCACCTCCACTTCCGAATAATGAGTTCAAAGTCGCATCTTTGATGAAGTGTAGAAAAGACGCAGCCAACATTAATCAGGTTGTCGAGGACCCTACCTCATTACTATTTACGCATTGCAAGAGGTGTCACAATATAATTAGATATGCAGAGGAGGTACCATTATCTTATTTATTTTAAACGTAAGCAATGGCTCGATAAGTGAATTTCGCGATGCGAGAAAACGTTTGTAAGAACGCAAGTGTATGTTTTGAGTCTAAGTCATTTGGAAGTTATAGACAGAGAGTAGGTATTTCTTTTTTAAGAATCTTTTCTCTCTACCCAAAAGTCCCCAAAACAACGAGGTAAGATTAAAACATAAGAACGTGTCGCGGGACACGCATTGGGAACGAACTACCTCGTAAAAAACTCGCTCTGAATGACTCACGCACTCCATGTTTTCTCTTTCTCTCTCTCGAGTGCGCGAAAGAACGCGTGTAGTACGTAGTATAT